>RCUC01135564.1:0-51153 GCA_003697995.1 Taxidea taxus jeffersonii
GACTTGAGGCAAGGAGGCAGCTGGCCTTCAGGAAGATCCAAGTTCCCTTTCCAGGCACCGTGGGCCCATGCCCATCCCCATGCCGGACACTCCCTGTGTTGAGAAGCTGGAGGAGAGGCAGCAGCCATAGGCTGAGCAATAAGCAGTTCCTTGACCTTGAAGAAGAGTCTTTGCGGCCCTGTGCACAGAGGTTTGGGGCTCAAGCTCAGAGCTGGAAGTGGAATAGCTGACCACAGTGTCCAGCCTCAGTCCCTCCCAGTGGTTCAGCAGTGCTTCTGGCCTCTCTTAGGTCTTTTTCTCTCTACATCTAGGCTCTCCAAGCTAAATTTTTTGAGCTGAACTGGGTCAGAAGAAATGACACAGGAAGACGGTAACCAAGCTACGACACATTCACTAAGGGCCCCGTGGAGTCCAGTTCGACTCTTGGGACATGGGGTTTTACCAGCTTCCCATATGGGCATTATTATCTGTTAGGTAGAACATACTCTACCCGATCATACAGACCTGACCCAAGAAGGTCATAACTCAAGAAGGTTACCAGGAACAAGGAAAACCAAAACATACTCTAGAAAACCCAAGTAGCCTTAGACAGCTAGGCATGAGAGCTCTTCAGTGTTCATGTGGAGATGGTTCTCTTCAACAGGTTTCTAGGATGGGCTCGTCCCCATCCCAGCTGTTCCTAGGGTCCTGACTGTGGGACACAGAACAACACATGATAAAATCCCAGCTTTCTTTCTTGGGGAATAGCAGCCATGAAAACACAATCCTACCCCTGGAAGAGTGAAGTTGGAAGGCAAGTAGCTTGGTTTTCTTTCTTGGTTTTAAACAAGCCACTGACACAGGGAGAAGGTAAAGTCCCTTAGCCAACCCTGATGTCAGGATGACAGACCTCAAGTACTTTTAGCCCCTCTGAGTCGCAGATGGGAAAGGCTGCTGTGTCATGGAGCACACGGCTGTCACCCCCGACCTGTAATTTCTGGGATTCCCTCTTAGTATCATTTCAAAATTAAAAAACAGAACTGAGAGGTCCCCCAGTCCCCAGGACTCTAATTAGAGTCTTCCTGTTCTTGCCATGAGCCCAAGTTCACCAATATATTGTGTATTCTCCTCCCCAAGGACACTCAGGTGAGAAGTTTCTTGTCCACAAAGTCTAAACACTTTCTTTTTCATCTATTTGCTTTCTTTGTCAAATCTTAAATCCTGCAGATCATACCAATACGTGATACTCCCTCTCCACCCCTCACCCCCATGTCCAGGGAGGCACAGCTGTGCATGCACGAGGTGCAGCATCAGGGTCAAGTGGAAGGAAGGAGCCTTGTCACCAGCACCAGGTGGGGGGACAGCCCAGGAAGAGCAGGGCCGGCGGGAGAAGTTGATGCCACAGGAAATGGCAGCAGAGCAGAATGAAGAGTCTTCTACTGGTGGTGAACCAGTAGGTAAGGGGCATGCAGGAGACTCGGCCACAGTGCCCCACCCCAGCCACGATCCTACCAGACTTAACATCTCTCTTATGTCCTGCCCTCCAACGGCATTGTCCCTCCAGCCTGCTTCTCCCCTCCCCAGGCCCCTAACACATGACCCGACCGAAGCCCATAGGTCTCCCTCACATCTACCCCTTCTCTGTGTATCTGCGGAGCCAGCAGGAGTCCAAGCCACCAGCACGGCATGCTGTCCTTTTGAAACGGCCCCCAGCTGAGCCCCCCACTATTACTTGGGGCCAGCCTCTGCATCACGCTCCACTCTGCGGCCAAAAGGACCTTTCTACAGCTCAGGTGGCTAGATTCAGCAAATAAAAAAATAAAAACTCAAGATGCTCTGTTACATTAGAATTTCAGATAGATCATGAATATTTTTAAGTATAAATAAGTATGTCTCGTGCACATACCACCCATGAATTTCCCTCGTAGGTATAAACCCAAGACAAATGCAGACACGTTTCCATACAGCACTCGTATAAAAAGTTTGTAGCAGCATCATCCGTAATGGACAAACACTGGAAACAGCGCAAATGTCCACCAACAGATGAGTGAATCACGTGACGTAGTACCTCCGTACAATGGGATATTATCCAGCGACATGCATGCATGTATCATGACTGAATCTTGAAAACACTACCCTGAGCAAAAGAAGCCAGTTACAAAAGGCCACATAGTATGTGATCCGTTCGCGTGGAAGTCCAAACTACAGAAATCTATAGAGAAAGAAAGAAGATTAGTGGTTGCTCTGGGCTGGATTCGGGTTGGCGGGGCTGGGAAGATGGGCAGATGTTAGCTAAGGGTACATGTTCCTTTGGGATTTCTTAGGCAAAGAATATTTTCTCAAATCAACTGCGGTGATAGCTGCACATGTGTGACTTTTCCAAACACATTGAAGTCCACACTTGACATGAGTGGATCGCAGGTTATGTGAATTCTATCTCAGGAAAGCGATGTTGGAGTGGAGGGAAAGTACATACCATGAAATATTTGGCATATACTTCAACTAAAAATTTGTTTCCCCCTCATCGGAATATCCCATTTTACTGGGCATCCTGCATTTCCCTGGCAACCCTCCTTATATCAGACAGCAGGACTTGTCCCTCTCTTGCTTGGATTTTTTTGAGGACCTGCTTTGTAATGAAAAAGAATTCACAACCTTTAAAAGTTTTGGAGACCAGGAATGACCTTGCCACCACCCTCCCTCTCACTAACCCTCAGGCAACACCCTTCTCCCTGTGCCCCATCAGGACTGTGGGTCAGTGTTTCCGGCTAGAAGCTCTCCTCATGGACTCAGCGTCTTTTCTGCAGGTGGTTCCCTCCCTTCAGTACCCACCCCCCCGCGCAGACCGCATGCCGCGCTGGGGATCCCTTACGTTCTTCCCATGAAGGTTAGGATGAAGGTGCCAGAGGTGATTAACAAAAAGAAATACAGGGAGTGTCACAGTCAAATTTTCTAACCTGGATGAGCATCGTTTAATCCTGATGTCGAGGCTTTGTCTCCTGATACAGTGTTGATCGGGTACCTTCCGGGTGGATTTGGCATGAATCATAGATTCTGGCCTTTTGGGAGGCTACTCATTTCTAGTGGGTAGGTTGCTGTCCCTGACCCTGCTGGACCCCATTGTCATTCTCCATCCCAGCACCCTCCAGGGGTGACTGTTTCTTGGATCCTGAACCCCCAGCCCCCCAGATGAAGACACCATCACACCCTTGCCCTGGCCCCCTCACAGCCCTGCTCCCCACACAGGTGCTGTGCACCCTTGAATGGCTCATACTTCTAGAGTCCTGGAAGAGTGTTTGACACTACCAGCCGCTCTGGAAGTGTTTGCTATTACAAGAGGAGGAGGTCGATAGATACTTTTTAAGCAAAGTTCCTGAGAAATGGGGGAAGGCTGAGTTGGCCCCCATCACCAGCCTTAGGAAGCAGCAGGTGGAAACAACCCCCAGGGAGGGAGAACAGGCAGGGCCTGGAGTTTCCGAGGCATGTGCCTCGGGTTTGACCTGCAGATGGAAGTCGGAAACGAGCACAAAGCTCCAGGATCTGAGCCACTCTGCTTGTACACACTCACCCAACCACAGTTGCACTTACGCTTCTTCTAGATTGTTCTACTTCAGACCATGAAATGATAGACCACTCTAGTTTGTGGGTCTCATAAATCCAAGAAGAGGAGACCACATTTTAACTCTCACTTCATCAAGACGCCCAAAATAATGCTTATCCTCAGATATCCTCTATGAAATTTGCCAAATTCTATCTTGATGCCTCTATTTAAATCATTTGCACGCTTGAGAGAGAAAAACCTTCACACAATAGAAAAATCAATAGAATTTTTTTCTTAAAATGTGAGAACATTCAAAAAGAAAACCATCACCAGGCAATGTAGGAGCAGGAAGAGCACAGAGCTGACACTTCTCGAGACCCCTCACCAGATTCCTCTCCATGTTACACCCCACCCTGCCCCGAGCATACAGTGCTCTCCCCACAAGAGATAAGGTGGGAACCAACATTAAATCCTCCATGGGAGGCCTATGAAAAACTACACTAGATAAAGAAAGTCCTCCGTATTAGAAGTAAACTCTCCCCATTTTTTTTCAAGGTTAGGAATGTCATTACTGATGCTCCGTTTATTTTTCTTTTAATCACTTTTTGGACAGAAGGTCACCAGAACTACGGAAATTTAAACACACACACACACACACACACACACACAAAACCACAACAAATTCCTGTATGAATGGCTCCTCTCAGAAAGGGTTCAAGGTAACCTGCCATCACTAAAGCTCACGGAGACACTTGGTCCCAGAGAAAGGATACAACATGGTGTGGAAAACAGAGAAGCCCATGGTGGGAGACACCTCCACATCCCTTCTTATTACCATGAGCATTTGTTCAATAGTATTCCCATCATGTGGCCTTCGTGGGTTGGTTAGAGGCACCATTGAGCATTTCGTGGAGGCTAATAGAGAGAAGAAAAGTTTCCTTTGAAACAAGGATATGAGTAAAATCTTGGCCATGAATAGTGACATATGGCTTGGAGCAAGAAGTAAACTTCCCCCCCCACCAAAAAAAGAAGTAAACATCCCAAAGCAACTCCTCCATGTGGGACCCGCTCAGCCACGAAGCCACGAAGGAGGATATGGAAGAACCCGTGGACAAAGTGAACCTGAGAGGAAGAGAATGTTCTCACCCTCGTTCTGGGTTTTCACCAGCTTCTGAGCCAGGAGGAACTGGAGGCCAAGACCAGGCTCTTCTGCACAGCATTTATAATGTACCATCTGTGAGAATTTAGAATGACTAGTTGTGGTTCTGAGAAAAAGGCAACATAATTCTTCCTTGAAGGTATCTGACAATGATCATTTTTTACCTTGCTGGGGTTTTTTTCCCCAAATTGCAACCATGAAGGCAAACTTCCAAAAGTAGTTGGGTAGTGGGACGTCTGACCCAGGAGAGCAGGGGGAGCTGCTGTGGGAATTCCCAAAGGGGTCCGCTGGGCCCCTGATGGGGGACTGTGAGCGAGAGCTGCTTATGCCACCACTGCCACTGACCAGGAGGACCGTGTGCCTTGTGGCCTTGGTGTCAGGAAGGATGCTGTGCACCTGTGCGGGGCCCTTCCCACTCCAGGGCCCCGCACTGCCGCAGGGATCCCACAGCTCCAGCGTCCTCAGCCCACGGCTCCCCCTCAAGCAGGACGGTTTAAGCAGGTATCCCCCCGCCCCCCGCCGGTATAAACAGAATACTTAATTTTCTTTTTAATCATCACATTTGAGCCAGAGACGTGCACATTTCCAAGCACTCAGTCACTGAAAGATGTGGAAGACAAGGCTTGAGGCGTTTAGAAGCTTTTCAAAATTAAGTCTTTTCATTTTCCTTCTGTCATCCTTACCTGGGGTTTCCCGTCACCACTGATCCATGGGAAACTGGAAAATTGTTGGAGCAGATGAAACACCCCAAACGCTCATTCCTTATCCTCAGGAAAGTGATGGAGCAGCGAATGGCAAAGGGGCCCTGATAACCTTCTGAGTGGCCATTTGTAGAAAATCTGGGGCAATCCACTTTTTAAAAAATTCTCTACCTTTAATGGGTTGAAAATATCAAATATTCAAGCTGAGGGAATAGCGATCGTAATGAAGGTAGGATGGATGGTGAGGCGAAGGTCGTGGCGGATTGCTGCTCTCCCACCCTCGCACGTCGAGGGTTCACGCTGCCCCTCCAGACTCATCTCCTGCCTCCACTCCGGGCCGTCCAGAGCACGGTGCCTCATTTGTTACAACATAAAAGTCCCCTTAATATTTTTTATCATTTCACATCACAGGCACGTAATGACACCCATAGGAACAACCTGTCCGGCCATGTATGTTTTTAGCATCGCTGGCGTCTCCTGCAATTCTGTGAAGCTGGGAATGAGCCTTCGCCTGCTGGGGAGAAGGGACAAATCACTCACTGGTTGTCACCCCTATCTGGCCCCATTGGTGGCTACAGCTTGACCTGGCTCAGCCTCTGTGACGGGGTCAGGCTCTGTGTGGGGCTGGGGCCAGCCCGGTGCGGTCATGCGCAGCAAGGCCGGGCACCCATCGTCTGTGACTCTCGGTGACGCAAGCCCTCCAGCCTCATCAATCCCAAAGTTTTACAAGTTGGGGTCCACCCAAGTATTGTCGCCAAGCAGGAAGTACTACAAATACTTCCCCTGGGGAGGAAAAGCCCACATATTCCCAGCACCTTTCTAGTCATTTTCATAGATGCCCTTAAAGATTTTGGTTTTTGTTTTGTTTGTGTTTTTGTTTTCATTTTCCTTAAGCCTCTTTTGCTTAAGGTAACAAAAATGCTGGGCCTCCTGGGATTTTGATACTGAGTGATTTTGCAGCGTTCCTGTGGACTCTATGAGCTCCCACCTGCTGGGTTGTCTGGGGCACCCAAAGTGCGTCTCCAGTGATGCACTTTGCCATTCACCATTTTGAGACCCACTGGTTCCCACTTATCTCCTGCTCCACAATTTTCCACGGGGGCTGCACGCGACCCTGCCTCTCGCGGTACATGGCAGGCAGCCTCTGGGCCACCGAAGCAGTTCTCGGCCTGGGCCCTTCCCACCCCATCCTCCGACAGCTACTCTGGCAAGGAATTTCAACCAGGCTAAGTGGCCCTCCGGATGCAGAGAACATCCTTTCACATCAGAGACGCGTCCCTCCAACAGACCCGTACCCACCCCTCACCGGCCCCCGCCTGGCTGTCCAGGTGAACCTCGGATGCCTCCCAGCCCATGGCTTTGTTCCAGGGACACGCACACCGAGGGCCACCTCTAGTTTGGCCCGTGCCTCGAAAAGGATCAGCGTACCCCTTCCAGAAAGGGACTCGGGAGAGAGAGAGGAGAACAGCGCGCAGGAAGGAGACTGATCAAGGCCGGGAATGAGGGCTCCTACCACCTTACAGACAACAATGACTGAAAACGGAAAGCAGGAAATGACTCATTTCTCCTACAAAAATGTAGGAGCCAGGTGTGACTATGACAGAAATTACCAAATCGCAGGTTTTAAAAAAAAAGAAGTGTCATGATTAACCAAATAAGCTTGGGAAAGGCCTGGTTCCCTCCTTCCTTCCCCAGGCCCTCCCACCCAAGAAGGTACCGAACTTGCTCCTAAAAAGGGGTGCAAGCAGGGGAAGAACAACAGAAGCAAGACACGGAGAAACCCATAAAGCATGCAAGATCACAGGCACATAAAACACATCAAAATAAATCTGTCATATTACTATATTTACTTCCTTGTCCCTCTTCTGCTGGCTGCCTGCGCCATAAATCTCCCCTGGAGGAAGGGGAGGTGGGAGCGCAGGTAACATATCCTGAGATTTCAAACATAAATATGGAGTTGTGGGGGAAGGCAGGCAGCCGGGAAGGCGTCGGCTCCTTTGATAAGTTAATACGCCCTCATAGCATAAGGCACCGTAAGCTTGACATTTGAATCATTTATGGCCTGGGGGGGAAATGGCAGCAAGCAGCCTTATTTTTTTCTGGAAAAGAACCCGCATGTCTTTATAAGCAGTGAGAGTGTCATTGATGGTGCTCCGGAGCCTTTCCATTTCGGCCATAAACCATGTGTTTGGGAGCCAGGCCATTTCTGTTGAGGAGCGCGTCCACAGGCCCTGAGCTCTCTGCACCCGAGGCCCGCCGCCCACCTCGGCCCAGCACAGTCATGGTCATGGCAAGGCCGGGCGACACCGGCGCAGCCCACTACCTTCCCTCCCATCAGGTGGCTGCAGTCTTGGCAGGGCGGGGAGTCCTGAGGGTCCTGGGAGGCATAGTCAGTATATTCAGGGGCTGAAACCCACTGGCTGGGATTGTCTCCAAATCCCTCCCATCAGTCAGTTCATTCCTGCGGAGAGGGAGGCCCCGCCCTGGCCGGAGTGGAATCGTTGAGACGTGGCCAACCTGACTGTGTTGCCAACACAAACCCCCTCCATGCGTGGGTGCCTGAGAGAATTCTGTGTTTACACCACCCTCCACCTGACCTTCCTGGAGCACCGGGTATGAGCCCAGCACCCAAACCATGGTGACAGCTGTGCCACATCTGCGGGTGTGGGGGGCCAGGAGGCACAGGGAGGCGGAGGGCTGCGGGGAGCGGCGGCTGTGGCACACTGGATCCTCTGGCCCTGAACTCTGTCAGGAGTCAGCAGCGGGGCTGGGTACCTGAACCCAGCCCTCCAACACCACACACAGGAGCAAAGAGAACAGGGTGGGGTTCAGCACGCTGGTCAGCGCCAGTGCCCCCCCCCCCCCCCCGCCCCGGGTATTTCTCTCTCCCTGTATCTTTCCCTTACATCCACCTGTTTCCCCGGTAGCTCAGGTTGCCTGTCAAGTCCCTCCAGGTACTACCAGAAGTTCATCTTCTCAACGCCCGCATCTGTCCCCAAATTCTGCAGACACCTCCCTCCCCTCCAGGCCTGTGGGTTCTCTCTTCCAGGGGTGTGGGTCTGGGGAAGCCAGCTTCATGCTTGCCCTCCACCTGCCCTCCCCCTCCAATGCGAGATGCTGCCTGTTCCTCCTGCTCTGAGGCAGCCTAGACATCCTGCAGCCAGGGGGCTTCTTCCCCATGTGCCTCTGGCCACTCATGACACTGCACAGTGTGCCCCTCTGCCACCTGCAGCAGCACTCGGCCTGCCTGTCCCCAACCAACCCCTGACCTCTGGCTCGTGCTTGTTCCAGGCCGCTCCCTCCTACTGTGACCATGGACACTGGGCCTGTTGCACCAGCCAGCCCACACAACTTGGCTCTCACTCCCACTCCCTCCATGGCGTTGGCTCTGATAGCAAGGCCACCTTCCTGCTGTGACTTCTCCTCTGGCTTCAAGATAGGACCCTCCGAGTGGGACTTCCCTAGATTCTTCTCAACACCAGACTAACCGTTTGAGGCCTCGCCTCTCCAAATGTGTCCCAGGCACCAGCCGGGAGCTCTAGGAAATGCAGAGTTCGCCCCTGCCCCAGACACACCAAGTCTGTGTCTGCATTTTAGCAGGATTCCCTGGTGATCTGAGCACCCAGTAAGTTCTAGAAAGGGCTATCTTAGGGCAGCACCTCCAGCCTTAGATAATCACAGACATCGCCTGGGGCATAAGGAGGAACCCTCCCCCAGAGGGAGAGGGTGATTTTCTTCTGGTGCCTTTGAGGTTTTCACCCTCCTCTCCCTGCACAGTCTGCTCCCATGTCCCCAGGGTTTCACCAGCCCTCCTGCTGGCTGATGCTCAGACACCTGCTTCTGCGCCTCAGACCTGTCTCTCAAATTTCATCTATTCAACTGTATCACTGTCCTGAAGCTACCAGTTGGGTTGCTGAAAACCGTAGAAATTTGTTTCGCAGTTCTGGAGGCCAGAAATCAGAAATCAAGGTGTCGGTAAGGCTGGTTCCTCCTAGCTTAGCTTCTGGCTGCTGCCAGCCCTCTTTGATGTGGCTCCAGTCCCTGCATCTGTGATCACGTGGTGTTCTCCCTGGATCTGTATCCAGGTCTCCCTTCCCTTTCTCTTATAAAGCAGCCAGTCACTAGATCCGGGTCCCTCCAGCCCAGGACAATGCCATCTTAACTTGACTGCATCTACAAAGACCCTGTTTTCAAGTAAGGTCATATTTATAAGAGCCAGGGTTAGAATTTGCACTTAACACCTCGGGAGAAACAGCTCAACTCACAACAGCATCCACCTGTGCTGGATGATCTCACAAGCTCCTTAAATCAGACATGTCCAGAGGTAAACTCAGCACTACCTCTCTGGGACCTGCTCTGGTTTCTGTCCTCTCATCGCAGCAAAAGAACCTGCCCGTCACCAAGACCTGGCCATCAGTTCTGCCATCAGGTCATGTTTCTGTCTCTCTGTTCCATCTGCCCCTTCTCAGGTTAGAGTTCCACCGTCTGTCACCAGAGCCACGGTCCCAACTTATCTTGGTCTCCTGCCGTCCAGGTGAGCTCTCTCCACTCCATTACAGACCAGTTCTCTTGCAAAGCACCAATCTGAAAACCATCTTCCATGATTCTGATGGAAGACCAGACTCCTCCACAAGGTTTTCTAAACCCAAGATGCACTGCCCAGCCGCCACCTGCCCCCGACTTGCCTCTCCTTATGGCTTCACCCCTTCATAGTCCACGCCCCAGGCATGTGCACTGCCTCAGCTCCCCACATGGACTCTGTCTCCTGGAAGCTAGCACTCCTTTATCTTGTAGGCTCCAGCTTGCACATCACCTCCTCCGGGAAGCTTCCTGAGGCTCAAAGTCACTCAGGCATCTCTCTACTTCACTTCTGAAGCATCAGGTATTCACTCCCAGCACAAGGCTTCCCATGCCTGAGTCCTGTTCTGAGCATCTCGAAATGTGACAAGGGTCGTTAGGATGGGGCGTGGCGCTCATGCACCCCAGGGCCCTTGTGCCTGGACAGCCCAGGACCTGAGAGGTGCTCAGGTTCGTAAACTGAATTGAAAGAAAAGAAACAAAGACTGTCTCTCCTCTCCTTCATGGGCAAGTCTTAGGCTTAACAGACTTTCCAGAACAATGAGCCTTCCTGGGGAATATGGACTTCCTGGCTGAACTCAGTGGCTCGCTAGTTAATTGCCTTATAAACTGTTTTCTGAAGCTTGTAGCAGGGGAAATGTGCTTAACTACCCTGTTCATCATTTACTCATCAACCCCAGTGGAAAGAGGATAAAGGGCCATCACAATAAAATGCCCTGAATGATCCGGAAATGTGTCTTGATATTTTTTAATGAAGAATTTTTTTTAGCAGGTCTGTGACCTTAGGAGGTTAGAAGTGATAAGCTGACCATTCTGACACCTGCTCTTCTTTGAACTATTTAAGAGAAAGCAAAGAACCTGTTTTTGGATTGGTCCTCCCCCTAAGGAGCCCTTTACCTAATTAATTCCCATAAAACCACTGTGAGTTAGGTGAAATGAGCTAAAAGTCAGACCTAATTCACTAGAAGCCAGGGGACCACATCTCAAAATTCACCCTCCCAAGTGGAATCAAATCAGGGTCTCCACAGAGAGATTCACTGCCGAATGGCGCATGCTTGCATAGCCCCCCTCCCCACGGCAGGACCTCACTGGTGCCACCATCACCGTGGAGGTCCTGCCTTCCTGTCTGTGTCCTCCTCTGGACCACCCTCTTGGTAATCCCAAAGCTTAGTGAGTGCTGTGGCCTGGAGTGGGAACCCGGCAGAAAATCACTGCATGAGCGAGCAGAGTACTAGAAGCAGCAATCTTCAGCTGATGGCACCAGTGGATTCCTCCAATTTAAAAGTTGTCCTATGAGCCAACACTCATATGCCACATCTCCAGCTGTTTTGAACATATATACCAGGCCTTTTACTCTTGATACCCAAAGAAAGGAAAAGCATTCCCTTCCCAGCACACGACACCCCCGGAGCTCCTGACGCCTGTGTCCTCTGCATTCGGAACTGCGCGCAGATCTCATTTACAAAGCAGCCATTTCCCCTTGTCACCAGCCACAAGCAGATAACAGGAGTAAATGCAGCATGAAGCTCACCACGGGTTAAGTTCAGCACCATGCAAAGACGTCTATGTGTAAGCTGCGGGGAATGAAGCAAGCAGGAGGAAGCAATACGGAAAGGAGAAATGGATTTGGAAGACACAGACGAGTTTCCCAATGTGCAGAGCTGCCCTATCGTTCCCCTGATGACAGGATCTGGGAAGAACTGGAACAAGCTAAAGCCCAAAGGGGAGGGTCCTAGCCAGGTGGGGTAAGACCTCCTTGAGTGAGGGCAACTCCACGCTTCTCCATGGGCACAGAGGAGGTTGTCCTGTCAGCTCTGGTGCATGGATAGGCCCAGCCATTCCCTAAAACCCAGCTATAAACCCTCTCTGACCCCAACCCCGATCACCAGCCCCTGCAAGGGGCCATCTCAGAAGCAGGGAAATAAGAGAGATACCATGTCAGGGATATTCTGAACCTAATATCTTGCAGTTATTAGCCATTGGAATAGAAGTAACAAACAGCTGTGGTCCCCCCCAACATCCATCGCCACACCCTGGCATGCAGTGATCTGGGCACACCTCTTTCTGTCTTCTCTGAGATCATCCCATCATCCTGTCTCTCCCCTGTACCATCAGCCTCTCCTCCCCACTGGTTTCTGTCTCATGTTAGCCCATCCATATGCCCACATCTCTCCCACAACAGAAAGTGGTCCTGGACCAGAGGTTCACTCTAGCAGCTGTCCAGACTCCCTTCCCTGAAGAGAAGCACAAGGAGCTGAAGTCTATAGCCTTCAAAGTCAGTTTCTTCAGGGCGCCTGCGTGGCTCAGTGGGTTAATCCTCTGCCTTCAGCTCAGGTCATGATCTCAGGGTCCTGGGATCGAGCCCCAAATCGGGCTCTCTGCTCAGCAGGGAGCCTGCTTCCCCACTCTCTCTCTCTGCCTCTCTGCCTACTTGTGATCTCTGTCTGTCCAATAAATAAATGAAATCTTTAAAAAAAAAAGTCAGTTTCTTCTACCCATGGCTCCCTTGCCTCCAGCCTCTCTCCAGTTCATGAGCACATTGTTCTACAAACACACAGAGAATGTAGCATCTGTCACACTTGATGCTTGGCTTGGTGTGGAGGGTAGAGCTCCAGGAAGACAAGCCCTGGCCTTCAAGAGGTCATGGGATCCTGGGGAAAGAATCCCCAGGTGCTAAAAGCTTATTGAAAAGAATACATGCTCTCAGAAGCCCCATTCCTAAAACCACCACAGTTGTGGTTACACCTTCCTGCTCTTGAACTCTTCTGTCTTCATCCGGTCCCCAATATTCTCAGTGCCAGATCCAGCACCATCTTTCCCCTCCTTCTCTGCTCCAGCTTAGAGCCCCGGATGCACTAACCACGACCTCCTCCCCCGCTCCCCTGAGCTTCTCCATCCTGTGTCTTCCAGCCTCCTGATGGGATGCATCTAGCCCTTCATCTTCAACCACCAATCTGTGAGAAGGACCCTCAAGCCTGAACGTCTGAGCCAGGCCCTCGTGTTGAGCTGAAGTCCCCGCGATAGCCTCAGTCCACCCAGGGATGCCGGCGCACCCCCAAAATGCAGCGTGTCCTCAGGCAAAGTTGTGACCTTTCCCAGTGTGGCAAAAACCCAAGAAATGGCCCTAGATCCATCCTCCTCCCTCCCTCACTCTGCCTTCATCATCCCGCGATCCCATTACTGCTCGCTTCCAAATGCCGCTCAGATGGGAATATTCTCTCCTTCTACTACCCTAGTTTGGATGATAATTAACAACAGTCAATATGACTTTAAGGGAACCCTCCAGCCTCTCCCTCACCCAATCTTCTTCCTTTAAAATTTTTAAAGATTTTTATTTATGTGACAGAGAGAGATAACAAGAGCAGGAACACAAGCAGGGGGAGTGGAAGAGGGAGAATCAGGCTTCCCCCTGAGCAGGGAGCCCGATGCGGGTCCCTGAGCAGGGAGCCCGATGTGGGTTTTGATCCCAGCACCCTGAGATCATCACCTGAGCCGAAGGCAGACCCTCAACGACTGAGCCACCCAGGCCCCCCTCCTTCAATCCTCTTATCCCAGATTCATCCTTGCAAAATGCCGCTCTCCTCCTTCCTCACGGGAAGCTGGCAACTCCTCACTGCCAGGAGACTGAAGCTGAAACTCTGGCCGGAGGATAACACACTGCCGGGTCTTGCCTGCTTCCCTTTCAAGCCAGCTTAGCCCTTACCGGGCACAGGGTGGCATTAATAAGTGTTATCTAGTTATTATCATCATCGGTATAATTGTCACCGGTATAATTCTTACTGTTTTCACATACACACACGGTGCAGGAGCTAAAGCCATTACTCACTCACTCACGTACCCAAGATGGTAACTGAGCACCTCCTGTACAGGCACTACATGGGCACCGCTGATTCATCGGAAAACAATACCGACGAAACCCCTTCCCTCCTGGAGCTGACTGACCTTCTCGTTGGAAGAGACCATCAATGACAAATTAAGGCAAGTGTGTATCATTTCAACAGGTGAACAGAAGGACAGGGGTAGGGGCAAGAGGATTCAGGACTTACTATTTTACGCAAGGTGATCAGGAAAGACATTTCTAACCAGATGGCCTTTGATGAGACACCTGCAGGAAGTAGGCAACAAGCCAGCGACCGTCTGAGGGAAGAGCAGTTCAGGCAGAAGAAACAGCTAAGCAAGGGCTCACAGGTGGGCTACACAGGGTGTTTTCGATGGGGAACAGTCCGGAGGCCCTGGCTGAAGTCAGAGCAGGTAGAGGAAGCAGGTAGAAGACCCAGTTATTACAGGTCAGAGAACGAGATTCCTCAGGGTCTTACAGGCCACGAAAGAGCAGTAGGGATTATCATCTTTTCCTCCGGGAAAGTATTCTGAGGTCAAATATGTGTGGCAAATGCAGAGTAAACCGGAGGATTTCCCAGTGTCTTTCATAGGCTAATGTTAACAGGGGAAATCTCTAAATTTCTAAATCTGTTCTCCTCACAAAAATCTTTGGTCAAGTGTACCTTTACTCACATCTCTGCGTGGAAACCAGTTTGGGAATGTGGCCTTAACCACGAAATAGAGAATATTATTAACTCTTCAAATTGTTAACAACCAAACCATTCTACGTTCCAATGGTATGTAGAAATGCTTTTCCTGGGGGCCTGGGCGGCTCAGTCGGTGAAGAGTGTTGCCTTTTGATGGGCTCAGGTCATAATCTCAGGGTTCTGAGATCGAGCCCTGTGTTGTGCTGTGTCCTCACTGGGGAGTCTGCTTAAGATTTTCTCTTTCTCCCTCTTCCCCTTCTTCCCAATTCACTCTCTCTCTCTCTCTCTCTCTCTAAAAAAGAAAAAGAGATGCTTTTCCTTTTTCATTGAACATGTGTTCTCTATAGTAAATTTAGAAGTTTCTAAATAGAAAGTGAGATTAAGGTCTATGTGCTTCTGCCATTATTTAAGGAACTAAGTCTGTTTTTTACTTTATGGAAGTCAAGAGTCAAGAGGGAGGCTCTCCTCTATTTCTCATGCTTACCTTCCTGAAGTCTAAATGCAGGTGAAGTATTCATAAACTTTTCTAGTATTTCTAAGAAAACCTCTTTTTAAGGTTATGGAAATTCCCCCACGCAGTATGGTAAACATAATCTACAAAACCCACAACTCTTCCAGTGTTTTGTGTTTTTTTTTATGCTCAGAAAAATGAATTGTTTTCTTAATCTATAGTAGCTTTTTGTTACAACTCACTAATAAAAATATTTTGGGCAGTGAAGAAAGAATATGGAAAATGCTTGTTGACATTGTTTGCAAAAAATGAAAATAAAATAAAAATCTTCAGACTTTACTGAGTTGGACTGATTTCCATACCTCTTACTACGTGATATTTATGACATCACATATTTTTATCAATGCGCTAGTGACAGATTACCTAAGAGTCAACAGAATCTTGATCAGTGCTCTGGGGCCATTTCACATACGACAAGAGCAATTTCTATCACCCGTTCTCACAGTCATCTTAATTAGGTCAAATGACCAGCATGGAAACAGCTGAGTTCCCTTAAACATGTTAGTAAGCAGTTATGATCCCCTCGCTTTCAAAATAAGTGATAATTAAATTCAACCCAGCATTTCCAAATAAATGTGATGTCCACAGAGAACTGACGTGAGCAAGTGTATTTTTTAAAAATTTTCTAAACATTATAATTCATGGTCCCTTGCCAGAATGAAATGCCCTACCGAAGAAAACAGACTATTCTTCAATTTTTTTTTTCTTGGTGTGCATAAAAAGTTGAAATAGCCGACAAGCCATTTGAATTCAAAGCCATCTTTGACTTGGTAGACTTGAAATAATGAACATGCCATAAAGAGATCCTAACTTTCTATTCATTCTCTAAAGGAAGCAAAGTTATTCAGTTTGAGAAGATACATGATAGCAAGCATATTAGTATTAAATGCTGAACCAAAGATAAGCAAACAATGACCAATTGTTTTTTATTTTTCTTTTCTTATTTTTAGGATATTAGTGAAATTAAAGTAAAATTTTTAAAAATTATGAATTCATAAAATACTTGTAAGGACAAATGTTAATAATGTTTGAGTACTAGTGAATAAAACTCAATAGATTAAAGGAATGGAATATTATGATAGGAAATTTTGCTCAAGAAAAAAAAGGGAGAAAAGAAAAAAATAATTATGGGGAGGAGGCTCATAGGATGCATCATAAAACCTTGCCCCTGTCATGGAAAACAATGAAATCCACACTAAATGCTACTTTGGTTTACCTAAAAGAGCTTAACAGGCCATGAAAGGATAAAAATGCTTTTAAGTAAATTAATCGCATCCCAGAAAAAAGTTCAATAATTTTTGTAGAAACACAGAAGTATTCTGCTCCAACTGGATAAAATTCACAATCTCTGGCCATATGTTTAAAAATTACCATTTGTATAAAGAAGGAAAATACAACCCATAATGGGGATAAAAGCCATTAAATGCAAGCTAACCCAGAACTGACACTGATGTTAGAATCAACAGATTGAGTTACTAAAACACATATTGTAACTATATTTCCCATGTTCAAAAAGTCAAGTAGAGACATAAAACATTTTTTAAAATATCCAATTCTGGGGTGCCTGGGTAACTCAGTGGGTTAAAGCCTCTGCCTCCGGCTCAGGTCATGATCTCAGGATCCTGGGATCGAGTCCCACATTGGGCTCTCTGCTCAGAAGGGAGCCTGCTTCCTCCTCTCTCTCTGCCTGCCTCTCTGACTGCTTGTGATCTGTCTGTCAAATAAAATAAATAAAATCTTTAAAAAAATAAAAATAAAAAATATCCAATTCCAGATGCAAATTACAATGTGTAAGATGAGCTGGATGGAGTTAATAACAGATTAAATAATGCAGAAGAAAAGACTAATGAACTTGACGTAGCCATAGAAATTACCCAAAGTTAAATAGAATGGGGAGGGAGATGGAAGGATATTAAAAATAAACAGAACATCCGTGAGCTCGGGGACAAACTCAAGTGATATGATACATATAATTGGAGCCTCCGAAGGAACGGCAGAGAACAGAAGATGGAAAACCATTTGAAGAACTATTCAGATCCAATGAAAATTACAAAGCTATAGACCCAAGAAGTTCAATATACTTCAAGCACAAGAAATGTGAATAAAAACACATTAAGTCAGACAATAATCAAATTACATCAAAAAAAGTTCTAAAGGGAATACGTTTTTTAAAAATCATATTAGATACAGATAATCAAAGATAAGGTGCCAGTGCAGATATCGTTGAAACAATGTGAGTGAGAATAGAGTGGCTGGAGCACTTTAAAGTGCTTCTTAAAAAAAAAAAACACACAAAACGGTTAATCTATAATTCCATACTAAGCAAAATATTTTTAGTAAGGGTAAAAATAAAGACTTTTTAAATCTTTTAAAAAAGATTTTTTTTATTTATTTGACAGAGAGAGAAATCACAAGTAGGCAGAGAGGCAGGCAGAGAGCGAGGAGGAAGCAGGCTCCCCACTGAACAGAGAGCCCGATGCGGGGCTCGATCCCAGGACCCTGAGATCATGACCTGAGCCAAAGGCAGAGGCTCAACCCACTAAGCCACCCAGGTGCTCAAAAATAAAGACTTTTTAATGACAAACAAAAGCTGTAGAAATTTATTGCCAATAGACCTGCACTAAAAAACATGTTCAGCAAAGACTTTCAGGCAGAAAGAAGGAAAATGATGGTAGATGGAGATAACAGTCCACAAAAAGGAATCCAAAACATCTGAAATAAGAAACTTCATGGGTAAACACAGGCCATCTTTGTTCATATTACGTAAAATTCTTTAACAGAGAATTGACTGCATCAACAGCAATAATGACAACGTAAGGTGGAGTTTGTAACACACGAAACTGAACAGTGTGGCAGAGGCGCGCAGGCTGGGGAAGTATTGTGGGACTCTTGAGCTGCCTGTGAAAGTGGATCGCTTGAAGGTGGTAAGTTAAATATTGACACATTAGAGCAATCACTAAAATACGCAAGTGTTCTAACACATCTACTAAACAAATGAAATACGATCATAAAAAATTTTAATAAATCCAGAACAAAAAAAGAAAAGAGAACAGGTAGGACAAAAAGAAAACATACGACAAGACCATCTATTTTAACCTAACCACATCGATAACAATGTTAAATTTAAATCTTCTAAACATCTCATGGAAAACGCAAAAGTGTCAGATAATGTTTAAAGAAAGAAGAAAAGGCCCAGCCAGATTCTGCCATCAAGAAACCCACCTTAAATAGGACACACATTGGTTAAAAGTAAAATAATGGGACCATAGCTGTGTCTATACTTATGGTGCTAGCACTAATAAATGGAAGCTGGAATGGCCATATTGAAATTGGACCAAGTGGATTTCAGAGCAAATGGTACTACCATGTATGAAGAAGATCATAAAGAATGAAGAGTTCATTCATCAGGAGGAAATTGCTTAACATTTACACATCTGGTAACAGAGCTTTAAAATACACAAAGTAAAAACTGATAGAACTTTGGGACGCCTGGGTGGCTCAGTGGGTTAAAGCCTCTGCCTTTGGCCCTGGTCATGATCCCAGGGTCGTGAGATCAAGCCCCGCATCGGGCTCTCTGCTCAGCAGGGATCCTGCTCCCTCCTCTCTCTCTGCCTGCCTCTCTGCCTCCTTGTGATCTCTCTGTCAAATAAATAAAATCTTTAAAAAAACCTGATAGAACTTTAAAGAGAAATAAACAATTTCTCGCATACAGTGAGGGATTTACATACCCCTCTCGAAGTAATGGGTAGAACAAATAGTAAAGCTCTAGAAGACTGAACCACAAAATCAACTTGCCTGACCTCATTAACATGCATAGAATGCCCCCCCAATAGCAGGAGTTTATATGTTCTTTTCACAGGGACAAGGAATATTTAACAAGATAGTTCGTATTCTGTGACACCAACCACGACTCGTATGAGAATCAAATCATAGGATTTTCTTAGACCACAATGGAATTAAATTAGAAATCAATATCAGAAATATATCTGTAAAGTCACAACGTATTTGGAAATGAAATAACACACTTGTTGATGTTCCATGAATAAAACGAGAAATCAAAAGGGAAATTAAAATTCTTCTGAATTGAGTGAAAATAAAGATCTAACATATCAAAATTTGCAGAATGCTGCTAAGGCAGTATTTAGGGAGAAATTTATAGCATGAAAAGCCTATACTAGAAATGGAGAAATGTCTCAAACCAATGACCTCAGCCTCCCTCCACCTTAAGGAATTATAAAAAGGAGAACAAATTAAAACCAAAATATGCAGAAGAAAAGAAAGAATAAAGGTCAGAAGGTAAACTAATGAGACAGAAAACAAAGAGAGAGGAACGACTGGGAGGAGAAGAGAATACACGAAACCGAAAGCTGGTTCTTTGAGAAGAACTGTAAAATTGGTAAACCTCTAGCCAGACTGACCAGAAAAAAAAGACAGGGAGAGGAAAGAAAGTACCAGTGTCGGGAATGAGAAATGACATTGCTATATATTATAATGCGATCAAGAGAATAAGAGCACAATATTATAAAAATTTGTCGACACATTTGACAACTTAAGATGAAATGGACAGATTTATTGAAAGACAAAAACTTGTAATGTTCACTCAAGAAGAAATAAGTAACCTGAATTTCTAGTTAAAAATCTCTTCACATAAATAAATATTAAATAAATAAATAGAGCGCCAACTATCTTTACTCGTGAATTTGATTGAATATTAAAGGAAGGAATAAGACCGATTGTGCACACACACTATTCTGGAAATGGGAAAGCAGTCACAATTTCAATGAGGTCAGCATTACGCTGGTAGCAGACAGTATGGAACCCAACTGCCCCAAAACTGATCTATGGGCATAACATAATTCCCATCAAAATCTCAGCAGGATTTTTTGCAGAAGATACAAGCTGTTCCTAAGAATTAAATGGAAATGTAAACAACTGAGAATAGGTATGACCAATTAGAAAAGAATCACATGTAAAGAACTTAAACTGCTGATTTCAAGGTTTAATCCAAAGTAACCGTAAGTAAGACAGTGTGGTCTTGGTTCAGTGATAGACATAGATCAATTAATCAGATTACTGATTTCAAAAATTGTCCTGCACATATGTGATCAATGAGTTTTTGACAAAGGTCACCAAGGCAGTTCGATGGGTGTTCACATGGGAGAAATGAACCTTAATCCTTATATTACAATATACGCAAAAATTAACTCAAAATTGATCAGAGACCAATGCATGAGAGTAAACCTATAGAACTTCCACAGAAAAATAGAAAAAACTGTTTGTGACTTTGCAGCATGCAGATATTTCTTTAATAAGAAAAAACGGGAATAATAAGCAACCGAAATTAACTGGACTTCATCTAAATTAAAATTTCTCTTTCAACAATGGTTTTCAGTTTTCATGATATAAGATTTATACTTCTACTGTTATTTTTTTCTGATTATTTTTATGTTACCCTAAAAGGAATTGTTTTCTGAATTTCATTTTAGGATTGCTCATTGTAAGTATATAGAAATACAATTGATTTTTGTATATTGATCTTGTATCCTAAAGCCCTGCTGCATTTATTAATTCTAATAATTCATTAGTAGGTTCTTTAGGACTTCTTATATGCAAGATCATACCATCTGTGAATAGAGATAGTTTTATTTATTCCTTTTCAATTTGGATGTCTTTTACCATTTTTCTTGCCTAATTGTCATGGCTAGAACTTCTAGTACAAAAATAGAAGTGTGAAGAGTGAACATCCTTTTCTTGTTTCTGATCTTGGGGGGAAGTGCTCAGTCTTTCTCCATTAAGAATGATTGTAGGCTGTAGGTTTTTTGTAGGTGACCTTTATCAGGTTGAGGAAGTTCTCTCTGTTCTAAATCAATGGAATACACCCCACGGTCACAGATCAGAAACCACACAGCTTTAATAGAGATTTTAAAGGAAACTTATTGTCCTAAGGGCAATATTTTCCAGGTTGATCTAAAGATTCAAGGAAACCTCTATCAAAATCACAGCGGACTTCTTCATAAAAATCAACAAGATGAAGCTAAAATTCATCTAGAAATGCAACCAGAATAGCCAAAACAATCTTTAAAAAGAAGAGGAAGTGGGGAACCTAAGTGACTCAGTCAGTTAGGATCTGACTCTTGGATTCAACATGGGTCATGATCTCAGGGTCCCTGGGATCAACCCTTGTGTTGGGCTCAACACTCAGCAGGAAGTCTGCCAGAGATTCTCTCTCTTCCTCTCCTCTTCCCCCACCTCTGTCTCTTTCAAATAAATAAATAAACCTTTAAAAAATAGAACAATAAAATAAAAATAAAAAGAACAAAGAAAACACACACTTCCCAATTTCAAAACTTACCACAAAGCAACAGAAATAGAGGCTCCACAATATTACCTTAAGGATCGACATTTAGATCAGTAAAATAGAAATAAAATACATTTATGGTCAACTTACTTTTGGCAGTGGTGCTAAGATCATTCAATGGACAAAGAATAGTCTGCAACAAATGGCACAGGGACACCTGGACTTCTGGCACATGCAAAAGGATAAAGTTGGACTCTTACCTCACACCATATACAAAAGTTAACTCAAAATGGATCAAGACTAAAACAGTAGACCTAAAATATAAAACTCAGAAAGTGAAAAGACAAACCATGTAATGGGAGAAAATATTCATTATATGATAATGAATTAATGTTAAGAACTAATTTCCTGTAAGCATAAGGCACAAGGTATTTAAAAACATTATTCTGGACTGCATTATCACCACGAGTATTGTTGGTGCATGGTCAATAAAAAGAAAATAAATGTAAAAGAAAAAAGCCATAATGAGATATCACTTCACACCCCCTAGGAGAGCTGTGATCAAAAAGTCAGATGCTTAGTGTTGGCAAAAAGGTGGAGAAGTCATAACCGTCATATTCTGCTACTTACAACATAAAAGGGTAAAATTATAAACGTAAAGATTTTAAAAATACTTAGATAGGAATTATTCAGAATAACCAAAAGGTAGAAACGACCCAAATGTCCAACTACTGAAGAATGAATAAGCAAAATGTAGTACATTCGTACAATGGACTATTACTCAACCATAAACCATAAAAAAGAATGGGGTTCGGATACATGTCACAATACAAAAAACCTGGAAATCATTATGCTATTCACAGCAGCTGGTTATAGAAGATCACAACTACAATGGTTTTATTTATATGAAACACCCAGAATAAGAAAACTGATACAGAGTGTGGGACTGGGAAGGGAGCCTTGGAGGGCATAGGATTATGATAGCTGAAGTATACAGAGTTTCCTTTCAAGTGAAGAAAATGTTCTGAAATTGACAGTGGTTATGGTTGTTTATGTGTGTGAATATACCAAAACTTCTGAATTATATATTTTAAAGGGTAAATTGTATAGTATATGTTTTATATGTCAGTAAGTTTTTATAAAAAATTAAAAGCTTTTGTTCATTGATAAGAAAACTAAGAAGCTAGTAATAGAATAGGAGAAAGGAGAAATGGTTTTCAAAATACATTATCCAGTAAAGAATTGTAGCTGAAGAATTCTTGCACCCCAAAAATAATACGGCAAGTAGGTTTATTAAAAAAAAGGGGTAGACAGAAGGCTTGATCAGATATTTCACAAGAGAAGATAACAAAAAGCATATAAACCCATGAAAAATGTCCAATATTATTAATCATTAAAGAAATTTAAATTAAAGTAATCCCACTCCTTAATATTTGTCCAAGAGAAATAAAAACATGGGCACACAAAAAGGCTTGTACATAAATGTTGGGAACTGACTTATTCGGAAATCATAGCCCAAAACTGGCAACGTTCAAATATCCATTAACAGAGAGATGATAAACCAACTGTGGTTAGATCCACACAAGGGAATCCTACTCCACAGAAAAAAGCAAAATAACTAGGGATATAGACATTAATAAAGATGGTATCCAGCTCAGTGAAAGACGTCAGGCAAAAAAATAACACATATCCTATGATTCCATTTAAATGAAACTTCAGAAAAAGCAAAGCTCACATGACCAAAAAGATAATAAAAGCATAAAAGTGGTTATTTAGAGCCAAGCATGCTTAGGGGAAAGAATTAACAGAAAGGAACACACACACACACACACACACACACACACACACACACACAATTGCGGGTTGATGAAAACGTTCTGTGTCTTGATTCTACGTGTATGTATACACACAGGAATATTGAGAGAGATTACATGCATTTGTCAAAACTCATTGGATATACACTGAAAATGCGTAAGTGTTACTAGTTATAAATTTCACCCTAATAAAAGTAAGTGGAAATAGGAGATACGGAACACTGTCGATGTATCCTCAAACTTGGGACGTAATTGCAACGAACAACCCTTTGAGAAAGCAATCTGGCCTTGTTAATCAGAGCCTTAACTCTGCTTACAACCTTTGACTCAGTCATGCCAGGACTACTAATGAATTCTCAAAAAAGAATCCAAAACACACAGAAAAGTTTCATTCCCAAGATTAGATGTAACACTTTTTTTATAAAATAAAAAAGGAAACCTTACCCAAATGGGGTATTTCAAACTTCAAACTTACGTTTGTTCATAGCTTAGAATATTATTGTTTCACCATATTATGTTTTTAAGCACTTTTTTAATTAAAAAGATGAAATATAGGGTGCTCGGGTGGCTCAGTCAGTTAAGCTAAGCGCCTGCCTTCCACTTTGATCATGATCCCAGGGTCCTGGGATCGAGCCCCACATTGGCTCCTTTTTCAGCAGAGAGCCTGCCTCTCCCTTTCACTCAGTCCTTCCCCCCTGCATGTGCTGGCTCGCTCTCTCCCTGTCTCGAATAAACAAGTAAAATCTTTTAAACATTTTAAGAAACTAAAAAAAAAAGATGAAATACTTCTGTTAGAATTTTGATTGAACAGAAAAAAGCCAGACATTGAACTTCTAGTACAATCACAAGTAGGTTAAAAATATTCTTTTTCTTTTTTAAGGCTAAAGAGATTCTTAAAAAACATAAGCAGAAGCAAATATACCAAAATTCACTTCTAAGTACTGAGATTCTGTTATTTTTTTTCCATTTTGTTTTCCAGGTTTTCCAAACCGTTCCATAGTTCATATAAATTACTTTTACCATTTTAGAAGTGAGCTTTTTAAGTAGTGAATAAAGTAGCTACTAGTAAAAATCCATCTTAAGGTGCTCCTGTTCTAAGTAACCAGACACAAAATACTGTTCTCAGGAGAGCGATGGTGGGGGCTGGACGGAGAGAGACAAGGGAGGGGCAGCAAGCAAGACGGAGGCTTCGGCTCAGGAGCCAGAAGGAGGTGGGGGAGACAGGAGCCCGCCTGGCCTCCCAGGAGGACAACCAGCACCAGGCGAGGGCTTGCTCTGTGCCAGAGAGGCCGATGACCTAGGTCGTTTGCTATCTCCAGCTCACAGAGGAAATGGAGTTCAAGACTGAATAAATAACTTGCCTGAACTGGTCCGGCCCCTGGATTCCAATCAAGTCCAGCTTGGTCCAGCCCAAGCTCTGCCGACTCCGGCATTCTGTCTACCGCAGCTGGGTCAGCTGGGCCGTGGGGGCAGCCCTTGGTCAGTGGTCACCACGGCGACCCTTTGGTACTTTGGTTCACTCACTGTGAATGTGAGTAGAGACTAATATAGCATGCACCTCAACAAAGAAAATTAAATGAGCTAGTACTATCACCAGTTGCCCTGTGTAATTAAGCAGTATTTTTTTAAAGATTTATTTAGTTATTTGAGAGAGAGAGAGAGCAAGCAGAGAGAGGGGGAGAAATCTTTAAGCAGACTCCCCGCTGAACATGGACCCAGATGTGGGGCTCAATCCAGAACCCCGAGACCTTGGACATTCAACTGACTGAACCACCCAGGTGCCCCAATAAACAGTATTAACAAGAATGTGCCTGATTATTTAGTGGGGCAGAGGTCGACAGGGCGACATCCCTGGCTTATGCAAAGGAACTTCTAGAGGTTCAGGAGGGAGCTCTCGAACTCCCCATTTACAGATGGGAAAACTGAGAAGAAGGTACAATCTCAAAGAAAGAAACACGCTTTGGAAAATTGGAAGGTGGAGTTACCTCCTCTCCCGGCATGAATGGGATAAGAATCTCAAAGCCCAAATAAGTAAGTGACTAAGTCACAGGGAGGCTGGGGGCCAAGGGTGGAGGGAAAGTTCCAACATTGGGACAAAGCTTCAGAGACCTAAAATTGATTCAAAGAACAGGTGAATTACTGAGGAACCCGGAGACCTGGGGGGCAGGCCAGGTCAGCCCCCTTCTACCTCCCCCTCCCAGAATGTTCCGTCCTCCATTGACCGAGAAATGATGTCTCCAAAGCAAGCAACATCCGACCCTACAAGAGATGTCCGTGACGTAATGATGTAATCCTCCGTCTCGGCAAGGGAGAGAGACCACCACCGGCCCGTTAGTTGGCATCTACTGTTGGTAACACCCTGAGTTTCTAACCGACCGTGGTGGGCAACTTGTTCTTTGTTCTAATTTAAGATTGGAAAAGGACTTCAGAGATCCCAGGAATCCAGGAATTACTCATAACAAACCCATGTCCACGTGTGTGTTCTTTTCAGGAATTCTGATACTGAAAAAAATGTTTTTAATTACACCAGTATTTCATTTTTATATTATGTATGTCTCAAAAATTTGGAGAGATAATCACCCTTGCCAGCCCCAAATCTCATGGTCTCACTTTATCAACATATCATACTTATTAGCTATGAACTTTGGGGGAAATTCCCAGGCCCTGAAGAAAATAGTGAGAAAAATGTCTTTCTGTTCATAAAAATCACTGCATCTAAGAGATGGACAAAGAGGGTCAGCTCTGCAGCGGGGTGTCAGAGGGGAGGGTGTTGTTGTTGGCTTTTCCCCAGTGCCTGAGAGCCCAGAAGGCTTCCAGAAGGAGGGGCAGAGGCGGAGAGAGCAGGGGCCTCCTGACCCAGACTCCTGGTCTTCCTGCCGCCCTCACGCTGTCTACAGCTGCGAGGCTTGACAGTTTGATTGGAGTCTCCACGTTCGTGGTTCAGATTTTCCAAGGCTCATCCCCTCACGGTGGCCTTCGTGAAACTGTCAGTGTCTACCTAAACCATGGTGGCAAGCCTTGCGACAGGATGTTGCCTCATTTGCAGCGCGGAGTCAAGCCGCACATTCTCCGGAAGCTCCTTGCCGTCGAATTCGTCCTCGGGCTGTTACCTGCTGTGTCTCAGTCACACCTAATTGCTCCCCTGTTTTGGGCCTGTTGAAAGGTGTGTCCCCCCCTGCACCGCACGTGTCCCACACACGCAGCTAATGAGATCTGCTCCCCGGTGAGGCCCAGGGAAAAGGGATGAGCTCATTTGGCCCACCGATTTCCACACAGATGTGACAAAATGTTCCAGTCTTTTCCTTCCTGGAACCTGAAACTCCTCCCCTCCCAGAGTTGAAAGGGTTCCAACCAATGTCCATCCCTTCTTATTTCTGGGAAACAAATTGAGTCATTTCGGGGCACCATCGCAGGTCACTGTCGTGCCAAGGACGCTCCACGCCAATCGGGAGGACAGCCGGGTCTCACTAACATGGGGCGAGTGTCCCAGAGACATTTGCCTTTGGCTGTGGAAAGAGAGAATGTCATCCGCTTAGCCAATCTATGCCGGTTTCTTCTCGAATAACTAACTAGTTTTCTGGGGCAACTTTCCAGGCGGAATCCAGAGGCTTTGATCTACAAATTCCCAAGACACGTTTTAGAATTCCAGTTTCTCGAGGAGTCTGAAGGCGGGGAAATAATACGTGATCATACCTCCTTCTCCCCATCTGTCTGTCTGGGGCTTTCTGCAAACCTCGATGCGCTCACTGGTCTGACCCCTGCAACGCTGCAGCCTGAGCCTCCGCGTGCCCACCTGTCCCGGCCCGGCTCCTGGAGTCCGCTGCTCCATTCGGGTCTTACGGGCTGGGGGAAGGCACCCATCAGGAACTCTTCTTCGTCCCCGGGTATCTCTCCCTGACCCGGATGCTGACTTCTCGTGCTTACCGGGGATTAAGCTTCCACTGGAAGCAACTCTTTGGGGAGCTTGATTTTCCACTTTGGTTCAGTTTCCCCAAACGCCTGATGGACATTAACTGATATCACACATGACATTCATCTATTTTAGAACAATGATTCGAATTGAAAGCTCTCACCTCAAACATAAACAACCGTACAATATGCTTCCATGCAAGTCTTCTGAGAAATTATCTGATTTTGCAGCCACGGCCATCGATTTAAAATAATACCATGCGAGACAGAACCAATCAGCAGGCTCTCCTGACATAAGTTAACATCTTTACTCCCTAAAATAGAATTATGTATGGTGCAGAAATGCATTGGAGCAAAATTATTCCTGAATAGAAGAGTGACAGTGCAGTTTCCTGGATTTACGACGGGCACTTGGGGAAATGTCTAAGTGGCCTGAAAGGGTTCATGTCCCTCCAGAAGTGCTTGATTTTAATGTTTGGGAAGTTCATAATCTAGTATACCACACTGCGGTACAGAAATAGCTCATCATTCCCAGTCTCTATTCAGAGGAAAATATTTGCATTTATGGATGAAGACACTCTTCGGACAAAAGTATTAAATGCAGCAAAGGTTGGGGCTTCCTAAATCCAAACGCTTTTAAAATGTGCAAACCTCCCGTGAGCGGAATCATAAAAATGGCATAGCTCGGTATCCACCACCTTTCTAACCAGAGGGCCATTTCAGTGATGGGGGGAATGAAGGGACCCCACATTTCTCTTTCAGCTGAGTTTTCTTCTCTGCCACCTGCCACCTGATTCTGGATGGTGTCAGTCACTGTCAATCCTCCGTTGGCAAGATTCAGGGAAACAAAAAGAATGAGAGAGATAAATGAAAGGAAAGACGAAAAGTTGTCCATGTAAAACATTAGGAACAAAAATCAGGCGTTAACTAGAGAGCAGCCCAACTACACAGATGCGCTTAGCCGACCAGCCCAGAAGTCAGAATTGGAATGGTCGGGCGGGAAGAGGATCAGCACAATGATTTGGGGAAAAGAGCTCAAGAGCCCAGAGATGACTTAAATTGGATATGCTAAACAGAACTCCTGCTACCTTTTTCTGAATGAAAAGAGGCTACTTTCCCAGAAGAAAGAAAACCAGAGCTGTGTTTAAATGATGCCCCTAATCTCTTCCCTAACCAGGCTCCATAAATCATCTCCTGGGCGTGTGGTGTGTCCTTTGAAGCCAAAGAGGGTGTTATGGGAGCCTCATGCCCTGCTCCCCCATCGGGCATGTTCAATCTAGCCCATTATCAGCCAGCCACAGTGCTTCCAAATCCGAGGCCCCAAAAGTTGGAGACCGGGCTAAACACAGAGCAGGATCCAAGCTCAGACATTCCTTAAAAAGTTTGACTCCAGCTCTCCTGACTTAAGCCTGCCAGCGTGAAATGGAAACCTCTTGAGAGCATGTTTTCTTACAAAATTTACAAAGAGCTTTGCTGCAGAGCCAACAGCTGGAAATGCCATGCGAGCAGCCGCTCTCCGTGATCTGAGTTCTTACAGCATTTTGGCACTTCTGCTCCAGCTCCTGGCGGGCAACCAGAAGCCGGAGAGGTAATAAAACATGGTCTGCTCCCTGGACAGCTCTGGGCCAGGCTCCTTCCCGGAGAAGAGATGACTCATGCCAGGAGAGAGGCGGGACCCCGTGCCTCTGCTGCTCTCGGTAGAAGGCACCCAAAGACGTCCCCAGCGGGGTGCCGGGCACCATGCCTTCCCCGGGTGTCGGGCACCAGGATGCCAAGCCCAGCCTTGCACATGGGGCTTCTGCATTGCCCTGGCTCTGACCAAAGTCAGGAGCACAAGCGACCGTAGAGGTAGTTGCTGCAAACAAAAGCTTCGTTTGCCAGCTCCAGTCCCAGAGCAATTTGTAGCAAGTAGTGCCCATTCTCTAATCATTTTTAAAATCACTGGAAAAAGTGATGCCAGCTGGATTCTGATGCTCATGGTTCTTCCCGTGCTTATACTTTCCTTATTCTTCCCAGGTTTGTCCTGCCAGTTTCATCATTTCCACTCAGCAGAGGACAGGACAGCCTCTTTCCAGACGGGGGTCTGCACGCCTGGCAAGAGGCTGTCCTGTGCACCCCTCTGGCACTCACCATGTTTCCCCATCCAGGGTGTGTCCACAAAGGAGAGCAACGGACCCCTCCAGGAAGGAGACAAGGAGGCAGGTGGCAGGCATCGACTCTACTAACCCCAGCAGAGGCAAAGAAGCTCATCCATGGGGCCAGCGTTCTACTGTCCTTAACAAAACAACGACCACTTCCACTAACTCAGCTCCTTAATTTTTCTCTCTGCTTATGAAAACTGGTGGCCATTCCATTTTAGATTACAGAGAGGAACGGCCAAGCTCTCATCTTCCAGCAGCCAGTTGATGACTCGCCATGGGCAAGACCCAAGTAGATCCATGAGATGGCTGTGTTTGCTCAGTCACTAGACGGTAGAGTGCAAAGAACTCACTGCAGACAGAGTGACTCAGGCAGGCCAAGGTAAAGCAGGAGGTCCTTTTGGCATCTGACCCATGGAAGGCACTTATGGGATAGAGTCATCAGATAAAATAGGGGCTTCCCAGTTAAATTTGAATTTCACATACACAGTGACTAGTTTTCAGTGTAAGTATATCCCATGAAATGATTCAGATCTACTTATACTAAAAATTATGTATTGTTCATCAAAAATCAAATTTAACTAGGCATTTTGTATTTCTGTTTGGGAAGTCTGGCGATCCTAATTCGAGGTTTCTGTCGATAATGAGGCAGCCTAGTTCATTCATGCCCAGAACAATCAAAGTGAATCAGGAGCCCGAGTGGGCCCCTCAGGACGGAGGAGAGCACTACCAGGAGGAGAGAACATCCCAAGCCCTCCCTCCCTCACCGTGACTCCCAGGACCCAGGCAAGACAGCGTCTGTGACTTGAAAACAGCTTTCTCAGGAAATGAAGCCAGGATGTCAGAAGCCTGAGAAGGAAAATAGATCTGATATAAAAAGAGTGAGTCAGACATTAAATAAGGAGATGTTATCTGTGAGCCAAGAAACGGGAAACTAGGACCATTTTGGAACGGCCAGAGGGAGATAAGTGACTTGTTAGCAGGAAGAGAGGCACAGAGAAGTTGAGAGGGGGAGAGAGAGACAGAGACAGAGAGAAGGAGAGACAGAGACAAAGAGAGAAGCAGAGAGAGGAGAGATAGAGGCAGAGAGAGAATGAGAGAGGGAGAGAGAAAGTGAGAGAGAAGTGAGGGAGAGAGAGAAAGGAAGAAAGAGACAGAGACAGACAGAGAAGGAGAGACAGAGAGGAAGAGAGCGAGAACTCCGTAGAGACCACACATCAAGCCTTCCATTCTTTGAACCCTGGGCTGCTCTGTTCAGATGGGCACTGGGTAACAAGACCAGGACTGTTTCCCTTATGAAGCTTTTAAATGTTTTATTATAATTATTATTGCTGACATGCATATATGTCATACAGTGTCATAGCATAAATTTTGAAAACTTCAGAAAAGGATAAAGAAGAAAATAAAAATTCCTCCTATTCCCAAGAGTAGGAGGTGAGCCCTGTATCACCTTCTGTCTTCTATCTTGGCATCACTACCACTTTTGTAACATCGGGATGATAACGTAGCTTACATTTTGCAACCTACTTCTACTATTTTTTTTATTATTTTAAATATTTTATTTATTTATGACAGAGAGAGGTAGCAAGAGAGGGAACACAAGCACAGGGGAGCTGGAGAGGGAGAAGCAGACTACCCCCTGAGCAGGACCCCCATATGGGGCTCGATCCCAGGACGCTGGGATCATGACCTGAGCCGAAGGCAGACACCCAACGACTGAGGCCGCCAGGTGCCCCGTACTTTTATTATTTAATATATTGTGAATATTGCTGCGTATGCTTCGTTGCTGAGAACATGGTTTTTAATGGCTGCTTAGTGCTCCGTAGCTTTTCACAGACCACGATTTATTGAACCTGTTCCTCTCCCTGGATCTTTACCCTGTTTCTCCTTTCTTGGAGTTATAATGAGCACCATGGATCCCCCCACCCTCTCCCTGCACGTGACTCTTCGCGGTTCTGTAATTGTTTACCTGGGATACGTGCCTAGAAATGAGTCCAGGTCCCAGGGTCTCAGGATAATGTTGAAGTTTTAATTCATATTGTCAGTTTTACCTCTGGAAAATCTCATATACAAATACATAAGAATTACTGTTTTCCCATCACCTTGCCAACACCGGGCATTACCTCTTTCAAAAATCTTTATTAATTTAATCAGCCAAAATAACTGTTATTACTTAAAGCTGTATTTCCTTCATTCTTAATGGGATGAATATTTCTGTAGATGCTTACTAAGTACCAGTAGTTCTTATTTGACATGTTTTGGGGCATTCCCCCCCCCCCAAATTTTTACTGAATTATAAGGGTTCTTTATGTATTAAAGGTGATAATTCTTTACTTAACAGTGTGCTACAATGTGCCCCCATTTGTCAAGATTGTTTAGGGTATAATTTGGTGTTGGGAGTTTTCCAATTTTTACCAAAAAAGAAAAGTCTCTATTGTGCTCCTGTTGGGTTTCTCCCTTGTTCTCCCTCCCCTACCTGGAAACCAGACAGTCGTGTAGCCCTTAGTCCTCCAAGTCCATTTGCTCTCTTGTACTTACCTCTTTAATCACGGCGTGAATTTTCGTCTAAAGGTGAGAGAGGGACCCTTCTCCAAATAATCAACCTGCTATCTCATCATCATTTACTGAACAATCAAACTTCCCCTCTGTGTTTGAAATCCACAAGTACCCTATGTTGGGTGAGTGGGCACTCGTCCACCTGTCTCCTCCTATGCCTGCCCCCACCATGAAATCACTGAGCTGTGGAATACCTTTCAAACCCTCTCTCGGGCTCTCCCTCTGATTCAGTATTCAATATTTGAATAGCTTCTAGAATAAGCTAGTCAACCTTAAATTTGAATTCTGATAAGAATTTTCCTAAAAGCATAAGTTAAATTGAAGAAATGTGGCTTCTTTCTACTATTCAGTATCAAGGTCTGTATCTCTGTATACTCAAGACTTGGTTGGCATCTCTCAAAACCCGCTGTCCTTCCCTTCATGTGGACTCGGGCAGGTTTATTTTGCCAGGTTTATTCCTAAGATTTAGTGTGTTATATTGATCTTGGAGACTGGAAACCTTGTATCGCTTTACTTCCCAGCGAATCTTTAATGGAATATAGAAAAGCGATAGATTCGTACAAGCAACCATCAAAAGAAACTCTGCCAACTATTTTCTTTAAAATATTCTCTTAGGGTTCCTAGACATCTAATCATATCACATGTAGATTTGTGTCTGTTCTAAAAGTTAATCTTATGATTTCTGCTTCCTGTCTTATCACACTTGTTGGAACTTCTAGAATGATATCCCTAATGAAGGGATAGTAGCATCCCCGACCTGCTTCAGACTTTGGAGGACCTATGGAGAGTCCTCATTAAATGTGACATTGCCACAGATCTCATATTGTCTTCCCATGTCAAGGAAACATTCTTCTAGTCCTGGCTTATTAAGTTTTTATTAGAAATCGATGTTGAATTTTATCAAGTATCCTCTGGGAATTTATTTAAGTTTTTCCTCTTTTAATCTACCAGTGTGATATATTTTATTAATAGATTTCTGAATATTAAAACATTATTGCATCCCTGAAATAGATCTACATAGTATATGAAACTGTTGTTTTCAATTTGTTATACATTATTTAGGGTGTTTCGTTCTTTGTTTTGATGGCTGCGGTCTGATCTCACCAGGGGCCAACCCCACCCACTGTTCCAGCCTCACCTTCCCAGTGAGATGGGTCTGGAATTTTCTGGCTTAAAGGTTTTAGATTCAAGGCCCAGCACCTCGAATGTAAAATGTAAAATGTAAATGCTGTAAAATGCACCAGGAAACATTTTCTCCCTGTGCTTTGCAATCTTTCATACAGGAGGGAAATTATTTGTTCTTATAGGACTGAAATCCCTCACCCCCAAACTCTAAAGAATTCTAAAATTATTCTGGAAGAAGGAGCAAAATACTGAATAATAATGGAGAGGGACTGACAAAAAGATTCATTTTAAGAACTCACAGAGGTATAATAATTAAGCCATAAGCAGCATCTGAAATTTCTCTCCTAGATTATTAGCCCATAGAATTTTTCTCCTTTTTTAGTCAGACATGGAGATTTTATTTTCTTCAGAAAAATCTTCCAGTCACTGAGTGGTCAACTGTATACATTACTTCTCAGTATTTCTTTATAGTTTTTACCATGGAGATATCCTAGTATTTTATTTTTGTTTATTTCCTCAGTCACATTCACTTACTCCTCCTTTTCTATGTTTGTATTTATCCTAAATCAGATGCGCCAACAGTTTGTCTATTTTTTTTAAAGATTTTACTTATTTATTTGAGAAAGAGAGCATGAGAGGGGAGAGGTCAGAGGAAGAAGCAGACTCCCTGATGAGCAGGGAGCGTGATGTGGGACTCGATCCCAGGATTCCAGGATCATGACCTGAGCCAAAGGCAGTTGCTTAACCAACTGAGCCACCCAGGTGCCCCCAGTTTGTCTGTTTTAATGTGTATCTGCTTATTTTTAAAGTTCTTGAATTTCTTAACGTTACTGTTTTACTATGTCCTAATTCATAAGTTTCTCTCTTGTGATATTTCTTGCTTTCATTTTTTGAACATTCCTTGAACTTAATATCTTAGGTTTTTACAAGTAATATTAAATTAAGGGCTTATTACTTTGTGCATTGTCATTTATTCCGGCTTCATGACAAATATACTTAATATGATGCATTTGACCTTGAATTCACTTTGGGCTTCAACCCTTAATGCTTTATATGTCCTTACTTTGTAAGTATTCTGGAATTATAGACTAAATTCCTATTTTATATAACGGCAACTAGAAAGAGTATTGTCTTAATTTTTTAAGTGTATTACAATCCGTGTTACGTTTTGTTATTAAACTTACTATTTTGTTATCGCTCTGGATTCGGTTTGTACAGTTTGTCCATGAAAATACGTTAAATTTTTCCTTATGATTAAGATTCTTTTTGTCGTCAACTTTTAGAAACATAACATGGGCATCATCCTCTTTCTTCCAATGATATAAAGTTCTCTCTACTTTATTAAATGTTGAATAAGCTCTATTTATAACATATGATCCAGTTCTTTGCTTCTTTTTGTCAGCGTGTCTCATCCACTCCTGTCTATGTGAAATCCACCCACTTATGATTCCTACCACTTATGCCTTTGTCCTTTCTTCTAACATTTTTAATTGACTTTAGGCATTCTAACAATTAGAATATTTTACATGTAAGTGTTCGTTATTTATGTAATGTGCGATAGGTATGTATCTTCATGGTGAATTTTACATTTTAGCAACATAAAAATCAATCATTTGTAACTAAACTCTAATTTGATATTAATATTGCTACCACTTTCCAGTTTTCATTGGTATTTACCTGATATGTCTTAGGTCAGCCATTATTTTTAAAGTTTCCAAAGTCTTTAAAATTGTGTGTCTCTTATCAAAAGGTTCTAATGTGATTCTGTTTTCAGTCAAACCTGAAAGCCTGTCGTTTGGGGATTTTGGCCTATTTATATATATCTCTGGACTTACTATGGTAAGTCTTTTTTTAATACTTTCTTTTTACTCCATTTTAGCTTTTGATAAAAATGATTTTTGTTAGCCCTTTTATTTTATTGCTGTTGTTGAGAGTTTTGGACACTGTAAATCCTGTTTTGTTCTATGTGTGGTGATTTTCACACTTTTTTTTTTATGCCACATACTTTCCCTGGTCACTGTTAACACTGGAACACTATCCATCACCTCTTTCTAAGTAAAACAAAAATGTCACACGCATTTGCTTTTTCCCTCTCTGATTTGCCAATTTTTGCTGTTATCTGAAAGCACAGATCAGATAATTAATACTATATTATTTGCCTAAGTTATCCATTTTTTGCTCTCAATATTTCTTGTTTGTATTGGGGTTGTTTTTCATCGTATAAACAAGAGTTATTCAAGCTCTACGTGTTTACCAAATTTGTTGTTTATCTCTTTTCTATTACATATGATTTTCCCATCCTTCCATAGCTGGCTGCATTGTGTACATTTTTCAAAAAAGGACATGTGAATAGTACGTTTTCCAGGTTTTTTGCTTCTCTGAGAGCATCCTTTGCTGTAACCCATTAAGTCAGCATACGCGTCATGAGCTCCTTCTGGGGCTGGGGGAGAGAGAAGATGATGAGAGGGTACACATCTTTGCAATCTTGTGGACCTTACAAGCTAACTGGATGCCATTTAAATATCACACATTTTGAGCAGAAATCAGAGTAGATGGTAGAGAGTACTTGGGTCAAAATATTTTTCTTAAAAGTTCTGTAAACATTGATGCATTTTCTTGTCTTCGTTACTTCAGAGAAGTCTACCAGCTGTCTATTTTTCTCTGATGTATCCCAATTATAGTGGGAGATGAGGAGAACTAAAAATGAACTTTTTTTTCAGCTTAACTGTTCTGGTAAGGAACGAAAAAATAAAAAAATTTAAAAATGGAAATCTTAAGCAGAACGGTGTAAGAGCTGGGGTTCCAATAAAAGCGAAACGCACCTGGAGTTCTGTAGGCAGGTGGGCTAACTCAAGCCGCTTCTTGTTTTCTTGCAAGCAAATTGCTTTTCAGCCTATGCATGTATTTGCTTCCACCTTGAAATTCAAGTTCCATGCATTGTGCTGCTGCTCAGCGAGCCCTTTGGATTCCTTGGGGATCATTATTTTGGCCCCTCTGCTCATGCAACTCTCTCCTTTTGGAATTCCCATTATACATATATTGGATCTCTTATCTTTCCGGGACTCTTACTTTCTCCTTCATCACTTTATTTATTTATCCCTTCTCTCTGGGTTTCCCTAAGTTCTCAAGTTCATCTCCTGCCTCACTGATGCAAATTTCTAGTTGCAAAACTGTAGGGCTTCTGAGGGGCTTTTGGTTTGGGGTTTGTTGTTGTTGTTGTTTTCTTCAAACCTGCAGTTTTAAATTCAGCAATTATTTATTTGTGCCTTTGAGGGTCTTGAGTTCTGCCACCTTGAGAAAGTCCTGTTCTGATTTCATCGGTGCAATGTCACTCTAAATTTTGTTAACAACAGAAACTAGCAAATTTCTGGAATCCTCCATTCCTCGCTGTTACTTCACTGCATGGAAAGTTATTGGCTCAGAACTTGTGGTTGTCTTGTCCTACGTCACTGTTTTTGCTTATCCTTACAGAGGAAAGTTTCTTTTGGCCCATTTTCCAGATGTTACGGATTCTGCCACTAAACATTTCAGGCCTAGACTGAGGGAGACAGAGAAAGTTGGGAATTGCTCTAAACTTGCTTTGTCACATCACTCACTCAGGGAAGCAGACCTGGAGGTTTTCCCATGCAGGAGCTCCGCTCTGCCTGGGGCCAGCCTGTCCCGAGTTTGGTTAGGAGCTCTCCACTTCCCAGAGCAGAGTTCCCATCCTCTGCAGGCATGGTTGCTGGCAGGGGTTAGATGCGCTCTCTTGCTACCTGAACTCCTTGGTCAGTAGCCCATGCATTTCCCTGTTAGCAAACTATTGGGCAGCTCTGTTGGGCGTTTTTCTAGAAAGTTTTCTTCAGTGGGAAGACAAAGCTCAAGACATCCCTTCATTCTTTCTGGGCCCCTAAGCAGAAAACATAGCCCAATATCTTGAGTTTTCTGATGTGGACCTGCTACTGTGGCCTCTCTCTCCCACCCTGGGTTTTCCCTATTTCCACATTTCTCCATCCTTCCCATGGGTAGCAGGAACTGCGAGAGGTCAGCGACCATGCACCTGCCAAAGACACCTGTGCTGCCCGCTGCTAACCCTGGAGAGAGAACCCTCGGAGGCTCCTCGTTTCAAGAAGGTCCAGCCGCCGCCCAGCCCATCACAAAAGAACGACCCAGTGGGCAACTTGAGTCCTCCTGGAAGGATGCTGGCCTGCAGAAGTCGGAGGAGCAGAGCTGACTCTAGCCTTTGCCACCCCCTGCCCCCAGACCTCTCCTGCTTCCAGTGTGCACTGGGAGCCCTGTTGCCTCCTAGGGAAGGAGTGCAGCAAGAGTTCCCAGGCTCTCTGGCAACACCTTCTGGTGAGAAGCAGGACTCCAGCAACCACTGCCGGCTTCCCCAGCTTGCCCTGTTCTGGAAGGAGCCACGCGGAAACCTGCGCCCAGAGTCCACACCACCTCACGCACCTCTTTCAGCAGGACTCATCCTTCTCTCCCGAGGAAACGTCCTGATTCTGGCCCTGCCCGACCCAGGAAGCATCAGAGGCAAGAATGTGAAAATTGCACATCACAGAGGAAACCAAATTTCCTCTGGACAGTCCACACATCCCGAGATCAAGAAGGTAAATGAGTACTTTCTCCTCATCCTCGTCCACATTTTGCATTTTTTTAAAGAGCCCCTTTATCTCAGGGCTGCCAGGAAGGTGTTGGTGGGCCTGCCATAAATCTGCAGGAGCTCGCTGGGCGGACGTGCGGGCCGGCTCTAGCTCGGCGGCATCGATCGCCTCTAATGAGCACCAGCGCAGCTGCGGCTAATGGTGGGGCGACCGGTGTTAAGGGCAAACGTGGGAGAAGATTATCAGCCCAAGGGGCTTAACAGTTGCTGGACGGCCCGGAGCCCTCAGGGCGATGATGCACTTGAGAGGTCACTGAATCAAATGAGGGGAAAGATTCAGTGCCTGCTGCCGGAAGAAATGCAGCAGGAGTGGATTTTTTTTTTCTTTTTCCTTTTTTTTTTTTTTTCCAACAGAGACTACAGGCATCAACAAAACCCTTACCTTCTGCTAGTCATTAGTCCCTGACCCTTCGCCCGATAAGACGGCTCCTGCTGGAGCCGTCTCGTCCTAATTATGACTCATCAGACGGCAGCAATCCTACCCAATTAGTGGGGCTTAAGCGAGGGGCACTTGATGCAGCAAGGGTCCGCGCCCTGCGTGAACCGGGGAAGGACAGGCGCCCCTCCAAAGGCGAGCCACCCCAGCCTGCTCCTTACCTGGGGAGCCAGGCTGCCATTTGATATGATTTGCTTGATATTTAATTCACTGTGTTGCCCGCCACCCCCTCGGAGATCTGACAGGGGCCCGATTAGTGGCCTTAAGAGGTGCAGAGGCCACTGGCCTTGGAGAGACAGCTCACCGGCAGATGGTACAGAGCGCTCGCAGTCGAATGTCAGCACAGCCACAGGTATTAGGAGAGATAAAAAAAAAAAGACTGGCAAATGCCTTCAGGGGTCGGGCGTGTTGCACATTCTGAACTTTAATAGCATAATGGAATAATTGCAACCCGGGAAAGAACCCAGACCCGGCGGGAAGGAAGAGTGTGCGGAAGCCAGGGACGGGGGAAGAGGCGGGGGGACCATCACGCGTGGCCTCATGTTTGCCAAAATGCCCCAACCACTATTTATTTTGATGCTGTAAATAAGCAATTTAAATATTATCCTAGTTCCATAATAAGTAACATGACAAATTAATAAATAAGTAACATGGCAACATGACACCCTGTGACTAAAACGTATTATTTATTAGGTTTTGTTTTGTTTTGTTTTTAAATTCAGAGGCAGTGTCTTTGTAACCAGGAGATCTCCGTTGGGTCAGATCACTGAAAAAGATGGGTGTGGGTCTGCCCCCGCCACTGCAGGGAACACTGATGTCTGAATCACAAGCCAAAGCTGTGTAGGATCCTGTCATTTTTTTTTCTTTAGCCAAAGGAAGGTCTTTCAAAATGGTTACCCCACAAAAACCACACACACACCCCCCAACCTGTCCTGTGTGCTTCCAGCTCCTTGTCCTGTATCAGCCAGAAGGAAAGGAAGGAGAGTCAGAGCAAAGCTGATGGCCTGAGACCACCCCCCGCCCCCACCCCCCGTGCCCGCCCTCAGAAGAAAGGTCCACCCAGCGGAAGGTTGGAAGTGCTTGTTTCCAGTCTCCCTTAACACTGTCGAGAGGCCACCGAGTGTAGTCAAGTCCACGGTCAACTTTGCCAGGAATAAAAATCAGGAAGCTCATGAACTTTTACCAACAGAACATAAAAGACCCTAGTGGCTGACACTGCCGTGATTAATGAAGATGAGTGTTCTTCTGAATACATTAATTTTTGTTTAGTCTTCAACAACATCCTCTTTTATCTTGCTAAAGCATCCTTTCGTAGCCCAGTGTTCGATGCCACAGGATTCACGAAGAAATGGAAGTGTGCCTTCCTGACCCCAGAGTTGGACAAAATCGGAGAACAATACAAGTCAGGAGCCGACAGAAGGCACAAACAGGGCTCTAGTGCTCAGAGAAGGAGCCCCGAGTGTTGGATGGTCAGAGAAGAGGGCCTGCAAGGAGCAAGGGGGTGGGAGCGCAGCGAGTCCCAAAGAAGGCGTGTGGGAGGGGGAGGGGTCCGAGGAGGGAGCCGGAAGAGCAAAGGTACAGAGGCAGGGACGTTTCTGGAGGACATTAGGACACCATAAAGGGATGCTCCAACATATGTTAACAAAATAGACACATCCACAGAGTGAGACAGACCAAAATACAGAACGACAATATAAGGGTGACTTCTTTATTATTTGTACTCTTCTTTGTTTCTAAAATGGGCCTTACTCAGTCGGAAGTAAGGAATACCAGTCAACTGTATGCGCTGTGGACGGACATGTCCCTCCGGGCAGAAGTGAAGGTCCTGTGTGGGGAAAAGGAAGCTGAGACCAGAAGGAAGAGGCCCAGAGCCAGGCAGAGAGGCACGCCTCAGTGAAACGCTTTCCAGAAGCAGGCTCAGCGTCACAAGGTCAGGAAAGCCTCGTGTGGAGAAGCTCTGAATTGTCCCATTGTCAGGCCACCTGCTCCCAAAGGCGCGGGCTTCTCCACCGCCGCCCATATCTGCATGCCACGTGTTGTGGGACCCATCCACTCGGATTGCATAGTTTCAGACTACAGAGAGATGAAGGGTGGTTGGGTGGCATCTAGCTGGAGGGCAAAAAGAGGTGCTTCTGATCAACATCGGGAAAGCAGCCATCAGGCTCAGGTTCACGGCCTGCGCAAGGCATCTCTACGTGCCTTCCTCGAGACAGGCATGCGATTCACACAGGGTGTGAAGCCAGATTTCTGCTCTCGGGACTTGAAGTGTCTGGGGAAATTTGCGTTCCTCGTGCCCTTTTTGGTGCCGCGAGCCCAGTAAGCCCCGCATTTGTCTACACGTATGACACAAAAACCCAGTGGGCAGTTAGATTCCCATGGGCTACAGCTCAAAGCTGTCCTGGGCTCCATGTATCCCTTAGCTGGGTCCCAGGTGACCACAGATGCCATGACTCTTCTTATGTGCAGAGAACAACACATCTCAAACATAGTGCTATGCAGCTCACAGGTCCATGGAGGACACACCTTTTGGGTCTGCCATGGATTCACAGTTGGAGACCACATGCCAAACATTCTAGAGCTCATTAGAGGACGCAATCTATCCAAAGTGGTCCCGGCAAAGTGCAAGACCCGGGGCTGGCTGCGCAGTAATGAAGAGAGATGCTCTGGGTCTTACAGCTCCTGAGCACTGCTCGGGGGGGATGGGTACCAGGTCGGCTGGTCTGGCCCACCGGGACTCCTCCCAAGCCATACGGTGTACATCTCTGGGCATGCCAACCCCAATGCTGATGGCTGCTGCAGGAGGCTGTAGGGACTGGCTGGCCTCAGCCAGAACACTGGCTTCTCCCTCCTCATGCTGCTTTGCTGGTTTGGAACTTTGCTCAGTTGACTATCAGCAGCCATCAAAATATAGGCCTGGTCTTACAGCCATAGTTTCTGAAGGAAAGGCAAATAGGTAAATAGATAGAGTGAAGGAACAGGAAGAGAATTCAGCCACAGCAACCAGTGATGGACAGGCAGGACAGTAGAGCTCCTGTGCCCTACTTCCCAGGCTTGACCCGGGAAGGCCATCCTGGACACGCCAGACACCAGCCTGCACAGCAGGCATCAGTGGTGCCACCAAGCACACCTGAGCCAAGTCCAGCCAGAGCTTTGTTCCAGGGGGCGTCCTGGGAGAGGCCCTGGGGGAGGGGTGCATTCCCCAAGAGAGAATCCCTCACTCTACACACTGAATGCACATCTGAATGGAAAATTTTCTCTTCTCAAATGGATCAAGTAACAGAGGCCAGAAGTTTCCAAACACAAATCCCACTTCCTGTAAGCAATGGCAACTTTCACTCTGCATTTCCCACTTATGGGAACCCCAGCCCTACCTCAATGACAAACTGATCAAAAATTGACTGCATCTAAGTAGCCATAATCAAATACATTTTTCTTCTTTGAGAAGACAGCCAGATTTCAAGACCCTTGGTAAATGCTGCTGTACCAGGTTTCTGAGATGGAACAAAATTTTCACAGCAACAGAAAATGTCCGCTATTATATTCTTCTTGACTTTTTCACTTAGTGATTTTGTAGAACCATTGTGAATCAAAGAATCTTGGGTTGGGAAGGAGTTTCAGACCCAGTCTCTAATTCACATAATGACTTGCCCAAAGCTCCATCACTCACTGGCAGCAATGTGGGGCTGGCATCAGGGCACCGGGGTCCTCCCATAACCAGAAGGGCATCTGAGCCACTTAGGGTCTCAAGAAGACACTCGAGGTCTTGTCTCCAAACCCCATCACCCTGGATGCCAGATCTTAGCTCTACCCATCCACCCTCCCGCCCCCCAGAACTCAGGCCTCCATGTTAAGCAGCATAGCTTTTGCAGGTCCATTTAACCCTCAGAATATGGTCCCTCCTGACCCCTCCACCATCCTCTTCCACTCTCTTATTCCCACACATTCTCTGATCCCTACAGGACTTTGGAGCACATCAAAGTTCTCTCCCATTCCTGGACCCTGCTTATGCATTCCTCTCTGCCTCAGATACCCTTCCTTCTTTTCTGAGCCTGGGTCCATCAACATCTGTCCCAAGACCCAAATAAGCCAAGAATGACCAACTCAAGGAAGCCATTCCCTGGCTCCCAGCAAGCGTGGACCCCCTGAATGATTCTCAAAGCACTGAATGAACTAGTACAACTGTTGAAGCCAACTGGAATGTCCCTCTCTTGAGGGTGAGGATACTTTCACTATTCCTCTATGCTTACCCTCTGGCAAATACGTAGTCCGTCGAAGGTACTGTATCATTGACAAATGACTAAAAATAAAACTAGCATTTCTTAAGGACCTCGCCTGTGTCTGCTAGCCCATCAAATGTTTATAATAATAGTACAAAATTTATGTGAAAATTCTGAAGCTCAGGAAGCTGTGACATATTGATGGGGTGTGCAGATCTGGTCCACAGGGCTGAGATTCAGATGGGCCAAGAGCCGTGGAGTGCAAAGAAGGAGACTTCGGGGCAGGGTCCTGGAAAGGGCTGTCACAGAACAGGCAGTTCTTCCTTATTGCAGATGCACTAATTTTTAGAATCCCTGACTAAATCCATGATCTTTTTTCACGATAACATTATACTGAAGATATGGCCAGAGAATGGCACAGACTAAAAATAACTACATTCTGTGGACTATGTGGATGCACACAGAAGAAAATCAATCATTTGCAAAGAATTTTCATTATATTCCATTATTCCTATACATCAAGTTAAGTAAATGTGAGAAGGCTGCAACCAAATGAGCTGACAGGCGAGGAGCATGGCTGAGGGGAAAGGTATTGGCATTTCAACATGAAGAGCTCGTGGTTTCATTTCAGAATAATGACCAGTGAGTAGGAAGATCGGTGCAGAGAAATCGAAAGGATGATTCCTCCCAGACATGGCATCCCTCCGCATCCATCTCAAGAAGCCTAATTGTGGAAACCACAGGCAAGTGTCCCACAGGGATCCCAGGACGGGGCTGAAGGCGAACTTTGGTGCCTGGAATCCTACTTCCCCTTTGTCTTTCATGAAAACGTCAAGGCTCCAATCAATGATAAATCACATTTAACGACCACAACAAAAAATGTTGAAGGATTTAAATGTTTAGATGGAGGGGAATCCTTGTGGTAGAGCTGCCCCGTGTCTGGACTGTGGTGGAGATCACACCAATCTGTAGAACATGAGCACATGTAAGACCACGGAAATCTGAATAGGATGGATGGATTGTATCAATGTCAGTATCCTGGGTGCAATACGGTTAGTGGACAGGATGTTACCACCAGGGGAGAAGGGAGCGAAGGATACACAGGATCTCTCTGTGCTGCTTATTACAACTGATGGGAATCTACAATTATCTTAAAGTGAAATATATTGTTTCTGAAAAAGCAGCCATTGTTCCAGGTTAGGATTCTGGCCGTCATAGAAACAATCACAAGAGGTGACCAGTTGGCTGAGTTTCGTACTCATAGCATTTGCAACTAGAGAGCTGTTTTGCTGCCCTCTGTGCTGTGGATCCTGTTCCCACATTTCCAGACCTTTCCTCCCATAACACTGCTCAGTTATTAGATTTGGTTGTTCTGAAGAACTGGCCAGGAGGGCAAGCCAAGGCCGAAATGGCCAAGCATCTCTCTCAGTCAGAGCAGCCTGTCCCATGCAAAGTCAATCATGGTGGAAATGAAGAGACTTCTGTATACTGGGTTTTTTAACCTTTAAAACTCAAGAATAACAGGAGTGGGCAAAAGTGTTTTTTGGTTTGTTTTTTTTTTGATATCAGAAACATAACAGCTCAAGTGTGTCTTGACACAGGACAACCTGGCCAGTTTCTCTTCCATCCACACTTGTCCCTTCCAGAACAAGGCCCTTCCCTGAAGGGAAGCACTTCTCCTCTCCAGCCTGTGACAGACAAGACTGGGTCTGGAAGTTGGAACACAGCAGATGTACATGTGGAAATGCTCAGGAACATGGCCGAAGTCCGCCATTTCCGTTCTCTGCAGGTAGCATAGGTCATATATCTTCCCGGCTCTACAAATCCTGCAAAGGAGATAGTGTGTTGCCAGAACTCAAGGAAACTTTCTGTCTCAAAGCCAAATGACAAATTTGGCCCAACTCAAGACTGTTTTCCAGTTGTACGGCAGCTTTTTATAACTTTCTCCCACTAAATGTCAGCTTTAGTTAGCCTAACTCAGATTCTCAATCCACTTATCATTTCCCCTGAAAGTTTTAAATGTGTTTGTGTATCTAATGATCTTCAAGGGTCCCCAACCCACTGCTGATGCTCCTACTGTTTGAATCTTCCACTTACTAATGGGAAATGAACAAACAAACAACCAAACACTGAAGGCATGCAGGGCATCCTACACCCGACCAATGGGTGTCTGAAACCCAGGGCTCAAACAAAGAAACACAGTTTCCCAGACTAGCCCAGACCCATAAATAGCATGTCTAGACACTTTGACAGAAGTTAGGTTAAAAACTGAAATAGTTCCTAATTTCTACACTTCTACACTAGAGTCACCTGGAGGACCCTTTAGGTCATAAGTAACAGAAACACAACTCAGGCCATCTTAAGCACAAAAGATAATCCATTGCCTCAAATAATTTGGAATGTCCAGGGGCAGTGGAAGGATCCAGTTCCTCCATGACTTTGGGTCATAAGTAACAGAAACACAACTCAGACCATCTTAAGCACAAAAGATAATCCATTGCCTCAAATAATTTGGAATGTCCAGGGGCAGTGGAAGGATCCAGTTCCTCCATGACTGGTCCATGACCCAAGGTCCAATCATGCCAGATTAAAAACTCCATCCTCCAGTAGAGTAAGTCCATCCTAACATGCAGGTCCAGTTTATTTTTCTTTTTCTCTCTTGGGCAGTCCAAGGGAGAGGGGATGGCAAAATGCAAGAAGGCCTCCAGTTAATGGGAAGGAGCTGGCAGCTCTGGGAGGGGTGGGTGGTCACTCGTGCTGGGCATCCCACTCCTGATCTGACTTCAGAGCTGTTCTGTCAACTCTGGAATCCGCCACTGCCTCTGCTGGGCAAACTGCTGGCTGGTCTGGATGAGACTGGCCAGGTTGTCCTGTGAGGGTCTGGTGCCAGGAGTCCCCAGGAGGCTGTGGCTTCATAATCATCCTGGACATGAGCTGCTGAACTTGGGATTGTTCATTAGGTTTGATACCATGCTCCTGAACCTAGGTGTTTAGCCGTCCAGGGATGCCAAAACTGCCAACATCTCCCGTGGGACTTGGTCTACAGCTATAACTTTGGTCTATAGCTCTAAACTTTGGTCCTGGCAGTTCATGATGCCAGAGAAAGTGAGTCCCTTTCCTGAGAGCTCGCGTGCAAGCCCAGAAGACTCCCTGTGGTCCTGGGGATCCTGATCCCATCTAAAGACAATCCCTGGTGCTGGTGGAAGTTGTACTCTGGGCATTGGAGGTCAAGTGTACATGCTGGGCTTCCCAAGTTAGATGGCAGAAGGAGGAGGTGCCAGCTGGCCCCCAGGATTTGAGCACGACCATTTTAGAATGCAAAAGAGCTTGTGTTTTCAAAGAAAAGGATACCGAACAGACACAAAAAATTCTAGGTCCACTAAGCACATTTATATTACCTCTGAAGGTTGGTCCAAAGGTCGACCTGTGTAGCTATTTCAGATGTAGATCTACTTTTAAACTTGAAATTTCCCAATTTTACAGCTAAGGTCCAGATTGTACAGAAAGAAAACTACACTTACAGAGAACCTAATTTGCAGAACTTTTTTTAAAGGAAAAGAAGCAGGAGGTAAGACCCAAAACTCCCTGCTTTGAGCTTCAAATTGACAGTTCTGGACATGCTGACGGCTTCATTATTTTTTTTTAACGCAGCCTCATTGTTACTGTGAAAAAGTACTGTGGGATCAAGTACCGTTGGAAACAAAGATTTCAGTATTGCAGTCGTGGAAGAATAGACTATGTTTGCTCCCAAACCCATTCATTTTACTCATGAAGGAGGAATCCATACTGAAACGTAAGTGCGATTTCCCTCTAAGGTTTAAGAAGCTCTGTGTTTGGGACGCCTGGGTGGCTCAGTTGGTTAAGTGGCTGCCTTCGGCTCAGGTCATGATCCCAGCGTCCTGGAATCGAGTCCTACATTGGGCTCCTTGCTCAGCGGGGAGCCTGCTTCTCCCTCTGCCTCTGCCTGCCTCTCTGTCTGCCTGTGCTCGTTCACTCTCTCTCTGACAAATAAATAAATAAAATCTTAAAAAAAAAAAAAGAAGCCCTGTGTTTATCTAGAGAAAAAGGATTTCAGGGAGATGTGCTTACAGGTCACAGATTACTCCAAATAGTCTCTTATTTGCCAAAACCACATATACATTTGAAAATGAATTAACCAGAAGGCACAGTAGTTTAAACATTTTGAAAAACTGTCCTATTTAAATTTCTTAGAGAGACCACAGAGCATCTATAGGAATTCCTTACCTATTGGACCATGGAAGCCCTCCTCTTTTAGGAATAATCATCTAAAAAGCAAGAACTCAGACATTCAGACTTTCAAAACTCCCATGGAACCCTGAGATTCCTCGCCAAGACTCTTTTGATAGAAAGGACAGAAACAGAACCCAAACAAGCTGGGGAGAATGGAGGGATGAGTGATGCACACACCTGGGAGTCACAGAGAGTTGGGTAGGGGCAGCCGAATGCCAGAGCCATACCCACGTCTACTCAGGTTGCTTTGATTTCCCGGCTGAGCTTCTCTTTGAGGCCAAGACCAGGGCTTCGGGAACCTTCCAGGCTGCTATTGCCCCAGCTCCACAACTAGGAAGAAAAGATTTCCTTTAAGTCTCTCAGCTTTGATTAGACTTAGAATCGATTTTGACACTTGACCGCAGGGAGAGCAACCACGTCCCCAGAAAAGGGGGCACTGTGACTGGCCCAGCCTCAGTGCCCTTCTGGCCCCCCCATCGCAAGGAGGGAACGTATAGATGTGGAGGGCAGTGTGCAATATACACTTTAGATCCAGGCCAGCAAGGAGGGTGCTCCCTCAGGGCTCCATGTCACCCAATATCTGGTCTGTGGAGCAGGGAGCTGCATGCCAAGACATGTCTCACCACTTGGCGCACCACTTCCTTTATTGAAAGTCTTTCTATCCAAAAACAAACAAAAAGTTGGTTGGACTAAAGAGTGTGCTCAGTGACATATGTGTCTTCACGTATGAGTGATGCCTCTGGAAGGTCCTCTTGCAGACACTGAAGATGCAAACGTGAATAAAAACCACACGAGCCGTTTCTTTACCGTCTGGTAAGAGAGATCGGCCTATACACAGACAATTACCGCGGAAGAGCAACAGATGAGCAACGTCTATGTTCTCATTCAAAAAAAACTAATGATATGCTTTATGGTGATTAACATGACATAATAAAAGGGAAAAAAAAAAAGGAGACCAGTTCAAGGGAGGCTTCTGAAGAGGAAATACCTTATGGTGCAGGACAGCGCCATCCACTTTCCAGATCCCATGAGCCCACCACAATCAGCACGCCAGGAGAAGCATCAGAAAGAACCCAGTGAGAACTTTGGCCCAGAGACCTGAGAGACCCCGTAGTAGTGATCCCACCAAAATCCTAGCCTCTCGCTTCTAGCTCCAGATTGGAAACGGTCTTCCTTGCTACAGCTCAGCATCTCACCTTGAGCTCTCCTCTGCTTTCAAGTACGAAAACCCCTCATGGACCATTCCGGAGCCATGCCAGAAAATTACCCTTGCTAATTACAATGAGATAAAGAGTACCTCTGCGCCATGCAACAAGCCTGTGCTATCTCCACAGCAACTGCCAGGGAAGGAGCAATCCAGAGTCGCATTAAAAGGGGGAACTGGAGTACTGGGCTCATTCAGGAAACTGAAAGGAAATCCACATCTTCACTTTCTCTGCCCACACATGTCTTCACAGTGGAGCAGGTCCTTTCTGTCTGCGGACAGGTCAGGTATCACACGGCTGGCTCCCGCCAGCAAGCCTGCTTGAACCCCCTGATTCTCCAGCTCTCTGAAGAGCACTTCCTCTTTTTTTTTTTTTTAAAGATTTTTTTTATTTATGTATTAGCTAGAGAGAGAGAGTGAGCACAGGCAGAGAGGCAGAGGGAGAAGCAGGCTCCCTGCCGAGCAAGGAGCCCAATGTGGGACTCGATCCCAGGACGCTGGGATCATGACCTGAGCCGAAGGCAGCTGCTTAACCAACTGAGCCACCCAGGCGTCCCTGAAGAGCACTTCCTCTTAACGGCATTTGCTGCAGACGCACATTAATGCTCTATGGTTCCAATCACAGGAAATGCCATCTTCTCGGACCACAGTGTTAAACAATCACTTCACGTCTCTCTGTTTCCGAGATGATGGCTTCCAACTGTGGGGACAGGGTGGGGACATGGCTGTGTGGCTCCTGCCCCAGACCTTCTCTGGCTCTGGTAGCTGCCTGGGCCCCTGAGTTCTCTCCCGCTTGTACCTGCTGGCCTCCAGAGGCTCCACATTACTCTATCCTTGCCCAAGACATTATAGGGGCCTTAGAAATGTCTCGGCGTGCCAACAGCTGTCCCCAGACCAGCCGTTGCAATGGGCCACAACTGTCCTGTTCTTCCTGAGGGCACTTGCAGTCGTGAATGCCAGGTGCAATTGTTTTGTGCCCTTATCGTTAATTTTTGCTAATGAGAGGCAGAGAGACAGAGACAGTGAGAGAAAGAGAGGGAAGGAAGGAAGGAGACATGGAAGGAGAGAGAGAGGGAAGGAGGGAAGGAGTGAAAAGAGGGAAGGGGGAGGAATATCACAACAAACTGAACAAAATTCTAAGACCTGCCAGGAGATTCTCCAAATCTCCACTAACCAGTTCTCAATTCTCCCTTTCCTGGTATCTTAATGGCTTCAGGGTTTCTTCTCTCAGTCAGGGAGCGGTTCAGTGCAAAACAAAAATCACAAGAAAAGCATCAGTAACAAGGAAACGCAAAACAGCAGTCAATGAACACAATTTGTATAAAGTTCTCTCTGATTAAGAAACAAGACTGCGTCTCCCTAATTTCCCACAATGCCTTGGAGGAGCAGGACACCTGGAGCAGAAAATCAAGTGCTGAATCATGAGCGGCCATGGACCAAGGTCTTTCATCGAGGAAATCTTTAGCTAAAAGAGAGAGAGAGGGAGAACATCAATCAGATATTATTTCCAATTATTTTTCAAATTGGAACAGAGAAAGAAAACGCACACACACAGAAGCTTGACATGGTGTTAGTCAAGTTTGTTGCTGGAAGGAAAGTCCTTGCCTATATTGAAGTAAAGTTCTGAAAATAAGCAAAGAACAGATTTATTGATTTTGGGGGAGTCTGGGTGTAAAAAAGAGAAAGAATAAAGAAGTGCTCTTTGCCCGCTCTGTCCAAATGACATCCCAAGTGGCCTCCCTAATGGTGGGGGAGGGGAGGGGGCAGGTGCCTACCCGGGCACATGGACAGAACTGCCCTAAGGCTAGGGCTAATGGTATTGGCTGAGTCTGCTGTAAGCCTCTCTTTTCTAATAGCCAACTTTCTATGTGCGAGAAGACAGACAGATATTGATTGGTCCAAATGCCCTTGAGTTGACAACATCTGAAATGAAAATCCACAAGGCTAGCACAAACTTTCTGCAAGTTCAATTTCTCGAATCTGATTATGACACTGGACTGTGAAACCATTCACACATGTAAAAGGCCTCTCTCATTTGTACCCCCACTTGGCACCTGTAATTGGAGGGAGTTAACTGGCTTCATCAGGCTTGTTATTCAAATGTCGGAAGGAAGGAGGCAACTGTAGGCTAAACTGAAGGTGGTGAAAGAGAGAAATGGTCTCTTGCTGGTCCAGGGCTAATGTCAGCAAGACAGCGGACAGAGGCTCTGCGTGGCCCCCGCCGGAACCGGTGTGCGATCACACTCCTGAGACACACATTCTGGAAGAAGCCGGCACACAGCCTTCTCAGGACACCTACGGAGAGTCTCGTTGGTTTCATAACTTGGGCACTCGGCGGGTATGAGAGCTCTTGCTTCGCTGTCTCCATTATTCTGCTGCAATTACTTTTCCTTTCCTCTCCCCTCCCAGATCAGATGCTGAAGGTGCAGCTCACAATTGTTGAAGTCTTGGGAATAGCGAGGTTTGCGGTACTATGTCCAGCTCTTATTAAACACACCTCTGTATTCTACAAGTTCCTCTTGATCGATACATCGACTGCAGTATAAACCTCAAATAAAGCACTATTAAAATGGAAGCACACACTGGTTTTGTCTTGGTGTGTTATTTAGGAACATAAAGAGGCAAAACCTCTCAGAATCGGCGTCTGGATGTTTGCGCCAAAGAAACTGCAGATGGAATACACATTAAATTTATTCAGCATTGATTGGAAATGCTGATCCTTTATGGTTTCATGTTTCTTTGCTCATTAATCTTAGTTAACCCTCTCAAAACAATGCCAGCTTTGTGGCTCCAAGGATAGAAAACCCACCATGCAGAGAAGGCAGCTTTTGAAGACAGGTTTGATTCTTGGCATCAGCAGATCAGCCAACAACCCTTATCTTAGAAGGTGCCACTGCTTTCCTTCTAAAAGTATTAAAACAAGAAAGAAACAGCCTTCTGCAAGACAGCGTGGGGAGGATGGGAGGCCGAAGAGGAGGAGCGGTGGCAGAGCCAAGCAGGGGGGCCTAGGGGAACAGCGCCATTTCAGGAGAGGAGAGACGTCGCCACAGGACAGCTCGGGACTTGTTGCCCTGACACCAGTTACCACAGGCCATGGTCAGCAGAAGCCCGATGTCACTGTCACCCATGACCAGAACCAGACCAGATCAGGCTCACCTGCAGGGACCCGACAAGTCAGGGCCTCGTGACTTACAGCTCAAAGAGATGTGCTCTCCACCCAAGCAGCTGTCTGAGGTCTTGGGATCACAGACTCCTCGCGAACACAAAAGGAACATTCTAGGATGCAAGAGTGTGGTCCCTGCTCCCCCAGTCTGGCTGATGTACATGCAAGTGATCTTCTACTTTTCCACCAAGCTGAGAGAAATGCCTTGCATCCCTCCTTTTTCCCCTGATTCTCCAGCTCTCTGAAGAGCACTTCTCTTAACGGTATTTGCTGCAGACGCACATTAATGCTCTATGGTTCCAATCACAGGAAATGCCATCTTCTCGGACCACGGTGTTAAACAATTACTTCACGTCTCTCTGTTTCCGAGATGATGGCTTCCAGCTGTGAGGACAGGGT
>ML103041.1:8736-56636 GCA_003697995.1 Taxidea taxus jeffersonii
AAGCAAAAGATCAACAAGGAAATAAAGGTCTTAAATGACACACTGGAACAGATGGACATCACAGATATATTCAGAACATTCCATCCCAAAGCAACAGAATACACATTCTTCTGTAGTGCCCATGGAACATTCTCCAGAATAGATCACATCCTGGGTCATAAATCAGGTCTCAACCAGTATCAAAAGATTGGGATCATTCCCTGCATATTTTCAGACCACAATGCTCTGAAGCTAGAACTCAATCACAAGAGGAAATTTGGAAAGAGCACAAATACATGGAGACTCAACAGCATCCTTCTAAAGAATGAATGGGTCAACCAGGAAATTAAAGAAGAATGGAAAAAAACCATGGAAACAAATGATAATGAAAACACAATGGTCCAAAATCTGTGGGACAAAGCAAAGGCAGTCCTGAGAGGAAAATATATAGCAATACAAGCCTATCTCAAGAAACAGGAAAGGTCTCAAATACACAACCTAACCCTACACCTAAAGGAGCTTGAGAAAGAACAACAAAGAAAGCCTAAACCCAGCAGGAGAAGAGAAATAATAAAGATCAAAGCAGAAATCAATGAAATAGAAACCAAAAAAACAATAGAACAAATCAATGAAACTAGGAGCTGGTTCTTTGAAAGAATTAATAAGATTGATAAACCCCTGGCCAGACTTATCCAAAAGAAAAGAGAAAGGACCCAAATAAATAAAATCATGAATGAAAGAGGAAAGATCACAACCAACACCAAAGAAATACAAACAATCATAAGAACATATTATGAGCAACTCTATGCCAACAAATTTGACAATCTGGAAGAAATGGATGCTTTCCTAGAGACATATAAACTGCCAAAACTGAACCAGGAAGAAATAGAAAACCTGAATAGGCCCATAACCAGTAAGGAGATTGAAACAGTCATCCAAAATCTCCAAACAAACAAAAGCCCAGGACCAGATGGCTTCCCAGGGGAATTCTACCAAACATTTAAAGAAGAATTAATTCCTATTCTCCTGAAACTGTTCCAAAAAATAGAAATGGAAGGAAAACTTCCAAACTCTTTTTATGAGGCCAGCATCAACCTGATCCCCAAACCAGACAAGGATCCCATCTAAAAAGAGAATTACAGACCAATATCCTTGATGAACACAGATGCGAAAATTCTCACCAAAATACTAGCCAATAGGATCCAACAGAGGATTATTCACCACGACCAAGTGGGGTTTATTCCAGGGCAGCAGGTTGGTTCAACATCCGCAAATCAATCAATGTGATACAATACATTAACAAAAGAAAGAACAAGAACCATATGATACTCTCAATAGATGCTGAAAAAGCATTTGATAAAGTGCAACATCCCTTCCTAATCAAAACTCTTCAAAGTGTAGGGATAGAAGGCACATACCTCAGTATTATCAAAGCCATCTATGAAAAACCCACTGCAAGTATCATTCTCAATGGAGAAAAACTAAGAGCTTTTCCGTTAAGGTCAGGAACACGGCAGGGATGTCCGTTATCACCACTACTATTCAACATAGTACTAGAAGTCTTAGCCTCAGCAATCAGACAACAAAAAGAAATTAAAGGCATCCAAATCGGCAAAGAAGAAGTCAAACTATTGCTCTTTGCAGATGGTATGATACTATATGTGGAAAACCCAAAAGGCTCCACTCCAAAACTGCTAGAGTTTGTATAGGAATTCAGTAAAGTGTCAGGATATAAAATCAATGCACAGAAATCAGTTGCATTTCTTTACACCAACAAGACAGAAGAAAGAGAAATTAAGGAGTCAATCCCATTTACAATTACACCCCAAACCATAAGATACCTAGGAGTAAACCTCACCAAAGAGGCAAAGAATCTATACTCAGAGAACTGTAAAGTACTCATGAAGGAAATTGAGGAAGACACAAAGAAATGGAAAAATGTTCCATGCTCATGGATTGGAAGAATAAATATTGTGAAAATGTCTATGCTACCTAAAGCTATCTACACATTTGATGCAATGCCTATCAAAATCCCATCCAATTTTTTCAAAGAAATGGAACAAATAATCCTAAAATTTATATGGAACCAGAAAAGACCTCGAATAGCCAGAGGAATATTGAAAAAGAAAGCCAAAGTTGGTGGCATCACAATTCCAGACTTCAAGCTCTACTACAAAGCTGTCTTCATCAAGACAGTATGGTACTGGCACAAAAACAGACACATAGATCAATGGAACAGAATAGAGAGCCCAGAAATAGACCCTCAACTCTATGGTCAACTAATCTTTGACAAAGCAGGAAAGAATATCCAATGGAAAAAAGACAGCCTCTTCAACAAATGGTGTTGGGAAAATTGGACAGCCACATGCAGAAAAATGAAATTGGACCATTTCCTTACACCACACACGAAAATAGACTCAAAATGGATGAAGGACCTCAACGTGAGAAAGGAATCCATCAAAATCCTTGAGGAGAACACAGGCAGCAACCTCTTCGACCTCAGCTGCAGCAACTTCTTCCTAGAAACAACGCCAAAGGCAAGGGAAGCAAGGGAAAAAATGAACTATTAGGACTGCATCAAGATCAAAAGCTTTTGCACAGCAAAGGTAACAGTCAACAAAACTAAAATACAACTGACAGAATGAGAGAAGATATTTGGAAACGACATATTAGATAAAGGGCTAGTATCCAAAATCTATAAAGACCTTAGGAAACTCAACACCCAAAGAACAAATAAACCAATCAAGAAATGGGCAGAAGACATGAACAGACATTTCTGCAAAGAAGACATCCAGATGGCCAACAGACACATGAAAAAGTGCTCCACATCACTGGGCATCAGGGAAATACAAATCAAAACCACAATGAGATACCACCTCACACCAGTCAGAATGGCTAAAATGAACAAGTCAGGAAATGACAGATGCTGGCGAGGATGTGGAGAAAGGGGAACCCTCCTACACTGTTGGTGGGAATGCAAGCTGGTGCAACTACTCTGGAAAACAGCATGGAGCTTCCTCAAAAAATTGAAAATAGAGCTACCTTATGACCTAGCAATTGTACTACTGGGTATTTACCCTAAAGATACAAACGTAGTGATCCGAAGGGGCACGTGTACCCGAATGTTTATAGCAGCAATGTCCACAATAGCCAAGTTATGGAAAGAACCTAGATGTCCATCAACAGATGAATGGATAAAGAAGAAGTGATATATATATACAATGGAATACTATGCAGCCATCAAAAGAAATGAAATCTTACCATTTGCAATGACATGGATGGAACTAGAGTGTATTATGCTTAGCGAAATAAGTCAACTGGAGAAAGACAACTATCACATGATCTCCCTGATAAGAGGAAGTGGAGATGCAATGGGAGTGGGGGTTAAGGTGGTAGGAAAAGAAAAAATGAAACAAGATGGGATCGGGAGGGAGACAAACCGAAAGAGACTCTTAATGTCATAAAACAAACTGAGGGGGGTCGGGGGGGGAGAGGGATTGGGAGAGGGTGGTGGGGTTACATTATATGTTTAAATAAAACAAGCTTAAAAAAAAAAACTTAGAGCAGGTTTCAAGCTACACATCTGCAAAATTGCATTTGGTCACTTCAGTTCTTGCTTACCAACAGATTCTTTACTCAGATTTTCTAGAGGTAAGGCATGAGAATAGTTTCAGCCAGGATACAACAGTCCATGTCCATTTGTATTTCTGTATTCTAAACTTTTAAGTATTGCTTTTCTAAACCAAGTTTCCCTATTAGAATGTAGTTAACCTTACATGTAAGTTTCTCTTGCATATCATCATTATCATCAGAAATTGTGTAGTGAAGATTATTCTATTGGGTTGAGTATAACTTGAATTATAAGCCATATTATAGATTGACTAATAACAGCAGCTCGGTTTCTATTTATATGTAATATCCTTGAATTGTACCATTGAATAGGGATATATCACTGCAATATTGTTCTTGTGCATATTTTCAAGAAAGCAAAATTCTGCTAAATCTAAAGAAAACAAAATTGTGCCAACGGGTCATTTTGACTTAAACATTTGTTTATATTCATCACTTTAAGAATCTATTTGAGTTGTTATATGTACCTGTAACATATTTCTGAGTTCCATGGCATTAACCCTCCATGTTTTTCTCCCTCTCTCCTAAACCATCTCTACCTCTTCCATTGGCATAAACAACACTATAGTATTTTTATGCATATTCTCTTTTGTCACGAGGGCAGTGTGTGTGTGTGTGTGTGTTCATATCTTTCAGGGCTGTTCTGTTATAAGAAAAAATCATTTTCATTAAGTCCTGCCAGATTGTTTTCCAGAAAGGTTATATTAATTTCTACTTTCAGCACAACTCTGCATGGTTTTTGTTTCCACACGTCTTCAGCAGCACTTGATATTATTTGGATTTTCTCATTTTTTTCACTCTGATGGAAGTGAAGACATATCCTGTTTTAATTTGCATTTATTAAATTGCTAGTGAGGCTGAACAGTTCTTCATGTATGTGTTAGCCATTTGGATTTCACTATGAACTGCCTGTTTGTATTCCTGGCTTGCTTTTCTGTGGAGTTTCCTATCTTCTTGATTTGTAGGAGTTTTCTTACATCTTGAAGATATCACCGTTGCTTATTTTAGATGTTGTAATTCTTTTCCAGTCTATGATCTGTCAACTCTGTCTGCTGAACAAAAAGCCAAAATTTAGGGGTGCCTAGGTGGCTCAGTCAGTTAAGTATCTGCCTTTGGCTCAGGTCTTGATCAGGGGATGAGCCCCATGTCAGGCTCCCCGCTTAGTGGGGGGACTGCTTCTCTCTCACGATCTGCCTCACCCTGCCACTGGTTCTCTCTCTCTTTCTCTCAAATACATAAATAAATAAAATCCTTTTTTTTTTTTTAAGTCAAAGTTTAGACATACTCAAGTCCTTCAGTTTTGTGGGGGACAAAACATATATTTAGGATTTTCAAAATGTTCTTCTATTATTCTTATATTAACCTCATTGTCTGACTACTCACAATCCATTTCTAGTCATGATTACCTTTCTTAGCCATCTTGACCTGTTCCCTGCCCTCCTGTGGTTTAAAGTTAGGACTTAGAGTTTTTGTTTTTGTTTTTTTTTTAACTGGTAAGCAAGTTTTCTCCCAATACTTTCCACTAAATAATCTACCATTTTCTGGTTGATCAGTGGTGCCAGCATGATCATATATCAGATTAATAGTTATGCAATATTTTGCATATATGCAGATATAGTTATCTTACACCAACACAACCACACCTCGGCTTATTACTACAACTTTGAAATATGTCCTCATATCATAAAGGAAGATCCTTGTATTTGCTCTTCTTTGTCAAAGTAACCTAGGATTCACATTACTTTGAAGTTAATTGTCCAGTGTCTTCAAAAAGCTTTCTCTGCAAATTTATTTTGGCAATGCTTAAATTTTACAGATAAACTTGAGAAAAATGAAGATCTTTAAAGTGTGAAACCATCCATCCGTTAACAAAGTATACTAACTTTTTTAAAAGATTTTATTTATTTATTTGACAGAGATCACAAGTAGGCAGAGAGGCAGGCAGAGAGAGAGGGGGAAGCAGGCTCCCTGCTGAGCAGGAGCCAGATATGGGGCTCCATCCCAGGACCCTGGGATCATGACCTGAGCCAAAGGCAGAGCTTTTAACCCACTGAGCCACCCAGGTGCCCCAACAAAGTGTATTTCTCCTTTTTGTGTAAATATAGTTGACATTGGGGAAAATCAGAGGGGGAGACAAAAACCATGGGAGACTGTGGACTCTGGGAGACAAACTGAGGGTTTTGGGAGTGGGGGTTAGGGGGTGAGGTGACCCTGGTGATGGGTATTATGGAGGGCACATAATACATGGAGCACTGGGTGTGGTTCATAAACAATGAATTTTGGAACACTGAAAAAAATTTAAATTAAAAAAAATATATATATACTCTATGCAAAGCTTATGGGTTCTTGATTCAGTTAATTCTTTGATACTTAACTAATTTTACAGTTATTATTAATCTATATCAGTAGGTCAAATCTTTCTTTTGAGAATCAGCCATGTGTATGTACCCAACTTCCACAATGACCCTTCCATTCTGGAAGTCTCTTTTTAAACCTCTCAGGTACCCAACTGAGAATTTGATCTTTACCTCACACTCAAAATTCCTCCCCCTTCAGTCCTCTACATTTTAATAGTTGGTACCACATTCAGCTTCTTTCAGACATCTGGCCATAAATCCTTTACTGATTTTTCAACCTATTCTATCCTCTTCTTTACCATCCTATTTAATCCATCATTAAGTTCTATTTTATTGCCAAGATTAATTATATAAGAGTATTTTTTAAAACAAAATTGGTACATAAATATTGATTGAACAAATGAGTGATTTGTTGTAGTCATTTCTTTCCTCTGATTACACAGGTTGGTTATGACTTTTAGATGGTGGCAATAATATTGTTCTTGCTTAAGCATAAAATAAGTTAATGCTTTGTCACAAGGACAGTGGTTTTTCTACTAAGCTTACTCTCAAAGCTGCAGTAGATATTAAGAAGAGTCTAAAATTTGTCACTGTAATAATAAATATCTCTGACTTCTGAAGATTTCTTTCTTTTTTTTTAATTTTTAAAGATTTTTATTTATTTATTTGACAGAGAGAGAGATCACAAGTAGGCAGAGAGGCAGGCAGAGAGACTGGGGAAGCAGGCTCCCCGCTAGGCAGAGAGAGTCCGATGTGGGGCTTGATCCCAGGACCCTGAGATCATGGCCTGAGCCGAAGGCAGAGGCTTAACCCACTGAGCCACCCAGGCAAATTATTTTTTCTTATTATTTATTATTATTCTTATTAATTATTTCTTATTAAGCAAAGTCCGCTACAGGTTTAAGTAATTCTACAAGAGAGTTGCTCTCCACACAGTTTTGTGGTGAACCAGGTGAATGATGTCTTCACTGTCCTGGAGCCACATAATCTGGAGACTCAAAGTGTTTCATTAACATTGAAGAGAAAAAAAGAATATTATGTGGCCTTTTGTCAGTAATTAGAAGCTTTGGAGGAAAGTGACACATTTAATTTTTACTCATTGACCACTGTCCAGAACTGGCAGCTAACTACAAGGAAGCAGGGAAGTTTTAATCTCCCATGAAGAATGGGGTGTGGGCAAACACTAATAGTTTCTACCACACAGTGTGCATGACCAGGAAAGTAAAAACAAATAAATATCCTCATCCATAACCAGATGCCCTTCATGTTTCCTTTCAGCACTAGCATCTTATGATGCAGACACTTTCTGTCAGAACCATGGATTTAAGTTCTCCTGAAATGATGTGGTGAATAGTTTGTTTAAAATGGATCTGTTATTTTTTGAAGTATAATTACCTACAGAGCTATATTAGTTTCAGGTGTAAAAAAACGATTCAACAATTTTATACATTTCTCAGTGCCCATCATGATAAGTGTAGTATTCTTAATCCCTTTTATCTATTTTACCCACCTACATCTCCTCTGGCAGCTACCAGTTTGTTCTTTGCATTTAAGAATTCGTTTTTCTGGGGTGCCTGAGTAGCTCAGTCATTAAGTGCCTGCCTTTGGCTCAAGGCATGATCCCAGGGTCCTGGGATGAAGCCCCACATGTGGCTTCCTGCTCAACGGGAAGCTTCTCCCTCTCCCACTCCCCCTGCTTGTGTTCCCTCTCTTGCTTTGTCTTTCTCTGTCAAATAAATAAATAAAACCCTTTTTTTTTTAAAGAATCTGTTTTTCTATTTGTATCTTTTTTTCTCTATTTGGTTTTCCTTCTTAATTTCCACAGATGAGTAAAATCCTATGATATTTGTCTTTCTCTGTCTAGTATCATTTAGCATTATACCCTCTAGATCCACCCATGTTATTGCAAATGGCAAGATTTCATTTTTTTATGGCTGAGTAATATTCCATATTATATGTACACACCACATCTTTATCCTTTCATCTATGGCTGGACACTTTGGCTGCTTCTGTATCTTAGCTATTATAAACAATGCTGCAATAAACATAGAGATGCATATATCTTTTCAAATTAATGTCTTCATTTTCTTTAGGTAGATACTCAGCAGTAGAATACCGAATCATATGGTAATTCTTTTTTAATTTTTTGAGATACCTCCACACTGTTTTCCACAGTGTGGGGGCACCAGTTTGTATTCCTACCAACAGTGCATGAAGGTTCCTTTTTCTCTACACCTGTACCAACATTTGTTATATATTTTCTTTTTGTTTCTAGCCATTCTGACAGGTATGAGGTGACAGCTCATTGTTGTTTTGATTTGCATTTCCCTGATGTTGAGTGATGTTGAGCATCTTTTTGTGTGTCTACTGGTAATTTGTATGTTTTCTTTGGAAAAACATCTATTCAAGTATTCTGCCCATTTTTAACGAGATTATTTGTTGAGTTTTGTGTGTGTGTATGTGTTGAGCTGTAGAAGTTCTATATATACTTTAGATATTAATCCCTTATCAGATATATCATTGCAAATAACTTCTCTCATTCGGTAGTTTGTCTTGTCATTTTGTGAATGGTTTCCTTTTTCTGTGCAAAGACTTTTTATTTTGTTGTAGTCCCAATAGTTTAATTTTGCTTTTTGTTTTCCTTGCCTAAGGAGACATCTAGAAAATGTTTCTATGGCTGATGTATAAGAAATCACTGCCTATCTTTTCTTCTAGAATTTTTATGGTTTCATGTCTCAAAGTTAAGTATTTAATCCTTTTTGAGTTTATCTTTGTGTATGGTTTAAGAAAGTAGTCCAGTTTCACTCTTTTGCATGTAGGTGTCTGATTTTCCCAGCACCATTTTTTGAAGAGACTGTCTTTTCCCCATTGTATAATCTTGCCTCCTTTGTTATAGGTTAATTGACCATACAGATTTGGATTTATTTCTGGGTCCTCTCTTCTGCTCCATTGATCTATATGTCTGTTTTTGCGCCAGTATCATACTGTTTTGCTAACTACAGCTTTGTAGTATCCCTTGAAATCTGGGATTGTGATACCTCTAGCTTTGTTCTTCTTTCTCAGATTGCGTTGGCTATTTGGGACCTTTTGCAGTTCCATGCAAGTTTTAGGATTATTTGCTCTAATTCTATAAAAAATGTTGTTGGTGTTTTGATAAGGACTGCATTAAATCTGTAATTGCTTTGGGTAGTATGAACATTTAACAATATTTGTTCTTCCAATCCATGAGCATGGACTGTCTTTCCATTTGTTTGTGTTGTGTTCAGTATCTTTCATCAGTGTTTTATAGTTTTTGGAATACAGGTCTTTCACCTTCTTGGTTAAGTTTGTTCCTCAGTATTTTATTCTTTTTGATGCAATTATAAGTAAGACTTTTGTTAATTTCTCTTTCTGCTACTTCATTATTAGTGTACAGAAAGATTTCTGTATATTATTTTTGTATTCTGTTATGTTACTGAATTCAGTTATTAGTTCTAGTAGTTTTTGGTGGAGTCTTTAGAGTTTTCTATGTATTTATCATATCATCTGCAAATAGTAAGTTTTACTTCTTCCTTATCAACTTGGATGTCTTTAGTTTTTTGCTTGTCTGCTGTGGCTAGGACTTCTAGTACCATGTTGAAAAAAGTGGTAGAAGGGACATCCTTGTCTTGTTTCTGATCTTAGAGGAAAGGCTCTCAGCTTTTTACCACTAAGTATGATGTTGGCTGTGAGTTTTCATATATGGTTCCAATTATGTTGCAGTATGTTCCCTTGAAACCTACTTTGTTGACAATTTTTATCCTGAATTGGTGTACTTTGCCAAATGCTTTTTCTGCATCTATTGAGATGATCATATGGTTTTTATCCTTTCTCTTGTTAATGTGATGTAACGCATTGATTGATTTGTGAATATTGAACCACCCTTGTATCCCTGGAATGAATCCTACTGGATTGTGGTGAATAAAGATGAAGGAAGGCTTCCAAGTTCATTCTACAAGCCAGAATAACCCTGAAAACAAAATTGGAGAAAAACACTACAAAAAAGAAGACAAGGTCAATATCTCTGATAAACATAGTTGCAAAAATCCTCAACAAAATATTAGCAAACCAAATCCAACCATACATTAAAACAAAGGGTCTGTCTCTAATGTGTTTTTTTTTAATTATTAAAGACGTTATTTATTTATTAGAGAGAGAGAGCATAAATGGTGGGGGGAGGGGTTCAGAAGCAAACTCCCTGCTGAGCTAGGAGCCCATTGTGGGGCTGGATCCCAGAACCCAGAGATCTTGTCCTGAGCTGAAGGCAGATGCTTAACTGACAGAGCCACCCAGGTGCCCTGGGTCTGTCTTTAATGTTTGATTTTCAGCATTTCAGTAGAAATGAAAACTATCCAGGTGAATATATCTATGTCTATGTGTGTGTATAACTATATCTATATTCACATCCATCTATGCCTATTTCTCCCACTTCAAATGGCATGGGAATGACAGCATGAGCTCACCTGACTGGTCACCTGCCTGGTCATTTTCAAACAAATGAGTTGATTGGGAGAGCAGATGTTGAAGGGTCAAGTGTATTTCAGCACCTACAAATGCCCAATTGATTCCATCATTGAAATAGATTGATGTTTGACTTTGGGCTATTAGATAACCATCCTGCACATCAGTTCTTTCATTGCAAAGTACTAATAGTACTAGAGCCTAACTCCTTGGGCTTTTGGAAGATCAAATGAGATAATGGATGTGAAGAGCTTGGCACAGTTCCTGGCACACAGTAAATGCTCCTTAAGTGATGTTGGATATTAAGGATATATGATTTCATCATGTTATACATATTTGTTTTTAACTTTTGGCATCGAGAACTTTAGGCATCAGAAGATTAAAAAGTGTTTTCTAAAAACACAGTAAAAATTACCTTCTTATACCAATGACTCTTTTTTCAAAAATATTTTATTTATTTATTTGACAGAGAGAGAGCACAAATAGGCAGAGTAGCATGCAGAGAGAGAGGGAGAAGCAGGTGCCCCACTAAGCAGAGAACCTGATGTGGGCCTTGATCCCAGGGCCCTGGGATTATGACCCGAACCAAAGACAGATTTTTTTTTTTTTTTTTTAGATTTCATCCATTTATTTGACAGAGAGATCACAAGTAGGCAGAGAGGCAGACGGGGAGTGGGGGGGGAAGCAGGCTCCCCGCTGAGCAGAGAGCCCAATGTGGGACTCGATCCCAGGACCCTGAGATCATGACCCCAGCTGAAGGCAGCGGCTTAACCCACTGAGCCACCCAGGTGCCCCCCAAAGACAGATTCTTAACTGACTGAACCACCCAGGCACATGTACCATGACTCTTTTAAAGTTAAAAGGAAGGAACAAAAGATGGACTCTGAAATATTTTGTCTGTGAATTAGAGTTGTTCATAAATGTCCACCTAAATAATCTCAGCTATTGCTAAGACAGTGGAAAGAAGCAAATCTTTCCATGACCTGGATTCTAGCTGCATTTTTCTGCTAACTAGCTGCAGGATTTAGAAGTGACATTAATGCCCGGGTCACAGCTTTGTGAGTTCTCCCATGAAGGGATTTACTAGGCAATCTCTCAGAGTCATTTTAGCATTCAAATTCTCATATCAGGGGCACCTGGGTGGCTCAGTTTGTTAAGTGGCTGCCTTCAGCTTAGGTCATGATCCCATGGTCCTGGGATCAAGCCCCACTTTGGGCTTCCAGCTCAGTAGAGAGCCTGCTTCTCCCTCTCCCTCTGCCTGCTGCTCTGCCTACTTGTGCTCTCCTTCTATCTCTCTAATAAATAAATAAAATCTTTTTTAAAAATTCTAATATTTAATAGCTTTAACAATGCACAGGGTGGATATGCTTTTCATATGAATAAGGACTAAAAATACATTTCACAATATTTCATGTAGACTTTTGTACCAGGTCATGTACACAGCAGGACTTAGGACACCTAGAAGTTGGAGACATAGTCCATGCCCTCAGGGAGCTTCTGATAGCAGGCTGGCTACATTCCTGTTGGTGTTTGCATATTAAAAATGAAATAACAAGAGGCTGGTATTTCAAAATGTTGAGGAAAAGTTGGAGCGGAAAGTTAACTTGCTAAAATTCTCATGACAATTCACTAAAAGTTCTGGAAACAAGGCATCTCACATCTTCTGTGTTCATCCTCCTAGGTGCTCCTCTGTCAGAACAGGCCAGGTTCACTTTCCTGACCCTTAACAATGGTGCTGTCATGAATACAGCTCACATCAAAGAAAGGCTGCTGGTCATTACATGTTACTTTCTCAGAAGATCAGAATGCATGAGAATATATAAAATATTAATGCTTATGATCCCAGGGAGTACACCCATAAAATGTTCTTTTATTATGGTTAAAAGACACCTGAACGGGTTCCAAAGGGAAATAAAAACCAGCTTTTAACTTAAGGTGATAAAGTGAACATCGACCCCCACCTCCCAAAAACCAACTTTCTGTGGGCATCGCTGTATGATCATCTCTCCTCCTGGACAGAGTTGGGTCTGACAGTGGGCCTTTTCTTAGCTCTAATCTATAAGGTAACATTTTAATAAATTATTTCTACTTTATAATAATGCTTATGTTTTTCTACCTAGTTGCAATCAAAATAGCTTCCTAAATTTTCAATTGCCAAGACCTCTTATCTCTTTGAATTTGGCCTTGGAATACACGTCTCAAGCCACAAACTTGTGCACACATATCACACCATATGTAGCCCAGCATAACCCTGTGCAGATGGGCCTGTCTGAGGTCTTCCCACACCAGTCAGACATCCTGAGGACTTGTAAAATTCCTTTTGCAGCATTTCTCCCTTTGTTTGCAGACTCCCATTTCCCAACAATCATATGCATAATCATATGCAAGATCTGAAACAAACAATACAAAACAAGAGAAGAAAAAAAAAACCCTTAAAACTGGCATGCTTGTATACATTAGACACTTAATTTTGTAACTAGCTGGAGTGATAAATAATAAGGGATAATAAAGGATATAATAAGGGATAGAATACCCATTAAGGTATAATAAGGATAGAATGCCCATTAAGGTATTCTTTTCAGGATTGTGGTAGTTATATGAATAGTTTTTTTAAAAAGGTAAAATTAGCTTTGGTAACATATTTTATTTGACCCAGTGCTTTAGTTCATGCTGCCATAACAAAATACTATAGACTGGGTGGCTTCAACAATGAACATCCCTCACATTTTTGGAGGCTGGGAAGTCCAGGGTCAGGGTGTCAGCATGATTGGGTCCTGGTGAGGGCTCCACCCTCATGACCTAATTACCTCTTAACGATTCTACTTCCAAATACCATCACGTAAGGAATTAAAGTTTCAACATAAATTTTTCTGGGGAAAGTACAGAAACATTTGGTCTATAGCACCCCAGTATATCCAAAATATTATAATTTCAACATGTAATCAATATGAAAATATTAATGAGATACTTAAATTTTTCTTTTTATATTAAGTCTTTAAAATCCTCTGTGCATTACACACTAAAACCTCAAAGTGGGTGCTAAGTTTTCATCAGCAATACTTGAACATTATTTATGTCATAAAATTTACATTTGAAAAAGTAGATGCACCAACCCATGATTTCCCAAACATATGTAACATCTTCCAAACACTGTAAAAAAAATCAACCTTTAGACCTAAACTTAAATTTCATACAATCAAATAAAGTTTAAATTTCAGTTTCTCAGTCACACTAGCTGTATTTTAAGCACGCATATGACTGGTGGCTACTACAGTGGACTGCATGAAGACTTTTTTATTTTACTCAGATCTGGTTAGACTTTGCTGGAAACTAATATTTAACTCTAGAGTTAAGAGCTCAGGAGAAATAAAGACGATTTTGAGAAACAAATGAATGTCACCAAAAAAAATTAATATTTTTAAAGTTTTGTGAGAGCATGGTCCACAAGGCAGGAAGCAGCTTCCTTTCCTGTGGAGAATGTGTGGTATAGGAATTGTTAGAGAAGCCCTTCTCCATCTCAAACAACAGCCAGATGTAATGAATAGACTTCAGCTCTAAAAGGAGAGATTATTTAGCTGTGAGAAAAGATTTTTTCGTACTCCGAATAGCAAGTCATGAGAGCGCTTGTCCCCAGAGCTCATTAAAATTCGGGCAAATGTACCTCTGTCTGGGATGATTTAGTTGCAGGCTTCCAGAAGGACCAAGGGATTGCATCAATGTTCTCTCAAGGTCTCCCTTCCTGCTTTGATTCTCTGATTCTGGGATAACCCATGGGTAGAGAGGCCACACGCCAGCTGTTTTTAAATGTTACTATTGGAAGAACAATTAATCTGTGTGAATACGTGACTGGCTCTATAGAGTTTTCTAACTTCTTTTTTTCTTGCCTGGAAACGTGTTAATAATGGCAAGTGTTCAGCTATGAAATTAGGAAAATTCTGGAGTAGTGGAAGAGTCCTTTCCAGGGCCAGAAGCGTGCTCCTACTTATTGACAGTAAATCCTGTGTGTGCCTCTGAGAGGCACATACAGACATCTCATTTAAATGGTCTTCAGAAGACTGCTGAGGCCAAGAACACAACCATGTTGAATTAAATGCAGAGTTGACCCATTGATCCCACTTGGAAATGATCTTGGGTAGCTTTAATTTTTGGAAGTGTAGTTGAATCACGGACAAAAAGAGCATCTTGGATCTAGGCCTAGACTGAAGTTCCATTTCTCCACAACATCAGTTCTAGTTTACCTCAGAGGATTCATTAATCCAGAGCACTTAGGACTTGCCAGTTCAAAAAAAGAATGATTCTAGAAACTGGAAGACATCTCTGGCTTATGTCATCAAAATCTTTATTCCTGGATAAGATTTAGTTAAGGTTTTCCCTAAGTTGTTTTACTTCTTAGTGCAGGGAAGTCTGAATTCTTAAATGTTATAATTGCTTTAAAATATTTTGCATATGAAACTGAAAGTTCTCAATATTTTGGCTGAGATTACGCATGAGTTCTCTGGATGAGACAGTTGTTAGGAAGCAGTGTGGCAAGGACATTCAAGTTGCCTGATGACTCTAGTCCTCTCCTAGAGCTGAGAGTAGATAAAAAGTAAAGAGTCCAAAAAGGCAACAGTCTAGGATTTGCTCTGAGGTTAGACTGCTCATTTTCATACATGAAACATGTATTCATTTAAATACTGTTTGATGCGGGAGGGCTGGGGAATGATGTAGGAAAGACATTAGTGTTCGAAGCAGATGGACAAGAAAGAATACTTGAGATGTCTTTGGTGCAAAAAGGCAATTTTATTAAAGCACGGGGACAGAGCCTGTGGCCAGGAAGAGCTGCAGTGGGGTCATGAGGGGTGGTGGTCATATACCTACAGGTTGGAAGTGGGGTTTAGGGATAGCCTAAGTCGCTGAGGAATTTTGGAAAACAAGGTCTTCAGGACCTCGAGGGGACTTAGTTATTGTTGGGAAAAGGTCATTTATTACCATCAAATAAAACCTTAGTCATGAGACCCTTCAGATGTGTATCAGTGGTCCATATGCTTGGGGAATGATTGCCAACATGTATCTTGGGGGAGGGGCGTGTTTAGAGATAAAGGAAATTTCTAAAGGAATTTTAATATGCTAGAGTAGACTTACAGGATCCTGAGGCACTGGGGGCTCAGGCTAGGATTGCCTTTTGCCGTTAGTAAAGTATTAACATTGAAGCAGTTGAGTCCCTGGAGGAATGGCACTCTGCCTATTTCAAGGACTTGTCAGTGGGCCCTACATAGTAAGGAAATGTAATCTTTTTTTTTCTTCTGCCTTTGTTTCTTGCATCAGGGAATGCTGGCCCTTGGACTGTAACACAATGAGCAAGTTTCCTGGTATCGAACATGTTCCCCAATATTTGGCTTATCTAAGCAGATGCAAAATGTTAAGGCAGTTTGTGAGAAGAGAACAGCTAGGCAAACTTTTAAGAGAGAGTAATTAAATAGCCCACTGGTATTTGCTGCTGCATACAGAAATCAAGACGTTTACAACTGGGAAGTATTTCCCTGGGGTAGGAAAAGGAAAAGGCAAAGGTCCACACTGTAGGCATGCTCTGCATTCCCATGAGCTATTGCAGTGAAGGATCTCTGGGTTTTATCATGACCTCAAACATATCAGGTCCCTGAATGTTGGAAGAGGGTAGGGAGGGAATGCATCAAGAGCAAATATGGTTCACACTTCAATGTGCATCCTGCTACACTTAGCACGTAGCAGAGCAACAGTAAGAACACGGTGAGTTCTGGCTATGAAACCAATGGCACTACACTACAGCCAACACTTTCCCAAGCCTCGCAGAGAGAAGGATGAATTAGAAAATCCAGCTGGCTTACCCAGCCTTATTACTTTATAGCCCATTGTTTTCTAGAGTGTTAGCAGAGCCTCAAGGGATTCCTCCTGTGTGACTCTTTGATCCTCAAGGATGATGAGCTGGCCTTAAAGTAGCAATAGTTACTTTCATGTCATATTCCCTATAACACTGAGCTGATGACAAGACCTCTTATGCCAGTGGCATTCATACATCTAATACTCTAGTATAGTGGCTGTGTACGTATATGAAAAAAACAAACAAAAAAAGGTGAACAAAAGAATTATTAAGTTCATCACTAAACCCAACCACAAAAAAATTCTAACTAATATGTCTGGACCTAGATTTTCAGTCAAGGCTTCAGTGGTTTTAAGAATAACAAACATACTGTATCTCTGAATTATCTAAAGATTCACGTTGTCATCTCCAAAGTTTTCCATTGCAGAGATTTATGCTGTCATTAGACCTAATTATGAATTAGTGATTGATTCATTTAGGGAATAACTCAACCAAATGGCAGTGAATTGAAAAATGAGCTGGCCCTGAAGGGACACATTGGCAAAGATAACTAATTTTATCTGCTGATGGGAATCAGCATAGGTCATTCAGAAAATAGCCCTGGATGGAACAAATTATTCACCTTCAATCCACAGTGAGTGGTTTCCTCAGTCTTGCACTACTGACATCAATTAACCCTCATGGCATTCTTCAATTATTTGAAATCTCCAGGCATACCCCATCCTTCTAAGGTAGCTATCCAGAATTTTCAAATTTGTTGTGCTTTCTTTGCAAAGACTTTAAACTGAACAGTTGTACTATTTTCACTCTTTAGTCTTTTTTTTTCCAAGATTTATTTATTTATTTATTTGAGAGGGGAGGGTGAGAGACAGAGGGGGAGGGAGTGGAGAAGGGAAAGAATCCCAAGCAGACTCCCCATTGAGCCTGGAGCCCAACATGAGGCTCAATTCCATGACCCATGAGATCATGACCGGAGCTGAAACCAAGTTTCAGACGCTTAACCGACTGTGCCACCCGGGTGTCCCTCACTCTTTACTCTTAAGAGCACTGTGTCCATCCCATGTTAGTGACTTGTTTGCTACTGAGTATAACTTGAGATCTTGTAAAATGAATACAGGCCTTCAAAGAATTCTTGATATACCCTGGTTTAATAGCTGTGTTAGTTTGGTAATATATATGGTTGTATTAAAGAGGTATTAGTTGCACTTAAGGATTGATTTTGCTCAAGTGTCCATAGCAAAGAGCCCACACAGCACCATCTATTGCTCTGTCACCTCACCCTCTGCAGAGGCTACTGTGGTGGGGGGTGGTGTGGAGAGACCCTCAAAAAGTAAATGATTCCATATAAATTTCTTCAGTTACTAACAGCTTTATAATTCCTGCTGTGAGCCATCAACTACACTCAGATTAGCTTTAATGGGGAGCTGTGTACCAAGAATTCTGCCACAGAACCCCCTAAGGAGAGCTGATTACATTTTTTTTCAAATGCTTACTAAGGATGCACACTTAAGACTGAATTGTAACCTTTTCAAAATTGACATTTCAAAAGAAAAAAACAAATACTGAGTAGTGGGAGGAGGAGGAGGCAGTTGCTAAGTCAGGAAAAGGATCACATCAGAAGGACTCCTTGTTCCTGGTAAACCTGACAGAGCATTCCACTGAGTGAGTAATTACCTTTTTCTCTTCTTTTTTCCATACCAGCTTCTTGCTCTTCTTTGGAATGGGATAGAATTTGGTGCTGATTAGAGGGGTTTATATCAAAACTTTCATTGGAAGAGTTCCTGCTGTCTTTCACCATATACATAATTGAAAATTATATTTAATTTATTTTTCCAGCCCATATTTTCCCCATTAAAAATTTAATTACATTATTTTAGTATTAGACTTGACCCAAGTGAGTGGTTTTAAGACTCATTAAGTAAATCTCTGTATTTAAATTAGGTCAGTTCTTGATGTTTTCTCCATAAATTACACATGGAAGATGGCCTTCTGTGGTAAACATGCTCCTTCCATGGGTGTAACCACACTGTAATTACCAAGCTTCTCTATTTCTTTCTCAAATAGGAATCTAGCACTGTTGTTTCTTCTGTTTGTTAGGACTGCAAACATAGACTTTGCCAAAACACATATTATCTATACTGGCTTAGGAGTCAACAGGAATAAATAAGCATGATTTCCTCAGAGTTGAGAGGAAGGAAATGAAAGAGGGCAAATGAAAGGAAGTGAAGATGTTGCACATGGTGGAGTGTGAGGGTGAGGGGGGAATCACAGGAACTTCAAACTTCACTCTCTCTGAAGCAGGAGAGGTGTCCTGCCTTAGAATGGGAGCAATGGGACATGGGAAAAATCACTGTAGAAACAGGAGAGATAGAAGGTGAACTGGTGCTTGTGGGAACTTGCCAGATAGGCCTAGGGATAAGAAGGGAAAGTAGAGCTACCTGAAGCAGGAAGGAGATGGCCAAGAGATATTTGGAGAATATTAATCTGACAGAAGAGGACAGCAAGAAAGATGGCAAGATTGGGGACCTAGGATTGGAGAAATTAATGAGGAAGAGAACACAATGGTCTAAGAATGAGGTGAAAGAACCACAAGCAATAGGGGTTGTACATGAATAGAACAGAGATCCCACAAAATAAGACAAAGGAAGAATCAGATACATTTGGTGACTAAATATGTCAGGTGAAGAAGAGTCAGAGATGATGCTGAGATTTCCTTCTTTAGGGACAGGGATTGTGTCCACCTCACTTTGTATTCCTGGTGTTGAGCATAGAGTACACATCACATCTAACACTTAGAACACATGCTTAACAAGCTATTATTCACACTTGAAATGAGACCAAGGAAATTCCAAATTTCTGTATTAAGTAGTACTATTTTATAAATGAGGTTGTGGAAGGACTAACAAATTATGGAGGTGGACTCCTCCTTCTCCACTATCCTACCATTAATAATAATATGCATAATTAAACTTTTATTATGAAAAGTCATCAATAGAACATTTTTGATGAGATATCAGAAAGAGGAGACTATTTTGTGAGGAAGAGGTTGGATTTTGTTTTAGAGTTTGTGTCAGTTGTAGATCATTTAACTGGAAATGTCCAGAAGATGATTTAAAAAGCAAGACTGGAAATTCAAATTGAGATTGTAGTCAAAACCGATGATGGAGATTTGTTTTTCTCATTCACTTTTTCTTCATTTTATTCATTAATTTATTCTTATCTACCTCACTTCACTCCAGAAGGGATTTGAGGCAGCTTATAAAAACACTAATATTTTCACTACATGAAATAAATTCATTGAAAAATTTGGTTAGAGGGTATGAGTAGGAGATGAAAACTGTGCCAATGGGGTTATGGACACTGGGGAGGGTATGTGCTATGGTGAGTGCTGTGAAATGTGTAAACCTGGTGATTCACAGACCTGTACCCCTGGGGATAAAAATACATTATATGTTTATAAAAGAAATTTAAAAAAACAAACAAACACCCGTGCCAAGCGTGAGTTTATTCTGTCGCTCTGTTTTGCACTGTTTGCGGTGGTGGTCACACACTTGGTTGTGTGGTGAAAGCTTCCAGTGGTCAAAGCTAAGAGGAAAATAACAACACTTATAAAATTTACAGGGTATAGAGGATCAAATAAAACCAGATGTTAAGAAGTAAATTTTTTTTTTACAGCCCCCACAAAGACTTTTTTTTAAAGATTTTATTTATTTATTTGAGAGAGAGACAGAGCAGAAGTAGGAGGAACAGCAGAGGCAGAAGAACAAGCAGACTCTCCACTGAGCAGGGAGCCCAATGTGGGGCTCAATCCCAGTGATGAAGTTTTAGTATATAAGTGAGGTTCGGTGGGGTGAGGTCTGGAGTCAATAACCAAGAAAGAATTCTTGAGACATCATGAAATGGTGGTTTATTAAAGCATGGAGACAGGACCCAAGGGCAGAAAGAGCTGCTGCCCCCCTGGGTTGTGAGGGGTGGTAGGTTATGTAGGATGGGGTTGGGGGAGGTAAGGAAAAGGGGGGTTTCAATAGAACTTTCATATGCTAAAGAGGACCTATAAGATACTGGATGACTTGAGGCCTTGCCATTGTCAAGGTTTTTCCCTTTTAGCAAGGTATTAACATTAAGATAGCTAGGAGATTCCCAAAGAATGTCACATATGTCCCACCCAGGAGTGGGAGTGGGGGAAGGTTGGAGGGTGTCAGCTTTCACTTTGTCCTCAGTCAGCCTTCTGTTCCTTCATCACCAGGACTCTGAGATCATGACCTGAGCTGAAGGCAGACACTTAACTGACTGAGCCACCCAGGCACCCAAAAGACATATTTCCCATTGTATTTACAAAGGAGCCATTATATAATACAATGGACAAGAGTTAGAAGAGCATTTTCCCTGTATTAACTATAGTGGAGAATTTCATAAAACCTTTTCTTATAATGTTCCTTGGTGCTACATTTGACCACATTATGCTGATGAGGGAGCAAAAGGCAAGCTGAGAACAAAGCACAAGTTGACACTCCACAACCCTCCCCACCTCACTCCCAGGTGGGATATGGGTGACATTCCTCAGGCATTCTTGACTGCCCTAAAGATAAGGGAAGAAAAAATAAATGGTTAACTTAGAGAGATTATAGTCCTGCAAGACATGACTCTTCCTCAGTTTATAAATGTGTTAGTGGTTTCCACGAGAAGAGCATTCTTATCAATAACCTAACTTCCAGAAGGAAATGTAGATAAAAATAAATGACCTTATAATTGGCAGCCCATTGACAAATACTTGAGGCAGGTGGAATATAAACTTCTTCCAGGAAACTCCCAACTGTCTTAATGTTAGTTCCTTACTAGAGGGGAAAACAACCTTAACTCCACAATGGGAAAGCCTCCAGTATCTTATAGGTCCTCTTTAGCATATGAAAGTTCTTTTGAAAACCTTCCTTTCCTTACCTCCCCCAAATCCTGAGTGTGTAATCATCCACCCCTCATAACCCGGGTGCAGCAGCTCTTTCTGCCCATGGGTCCTGTCCCTATGCTTTAATAAAACCACCATTTGCACCAAAGATATCTCAAGATTCTTTCTTGGTCATCGGCTCTGGACCTCACCCCACCAAACTTCACCTACATTCCAAAAACTATATCGGTGTCATAGGGTTTGAACTTACCTTTTAAAATTATTGTTGTCTCCTTAAACTAGGCTTTAGGTTTATTGAAAATTGTAGGGGTTGAGGAGGAAAAATTTTCCTCTTACTCCTCAGGATTCTTCTGGCTGGTTTAAGAATTAAATTGACAGGAGATAAATTAACAGAAGAAAGTCAACGGTTAATTACTTACATAAGAATCCATGTAAACACAAGAGATTCCAAATAAGGTCAGGTAAAATGAGGCTTAATGACATCCTGAGCTAAAGAGAGGGATAGGAGTCTGGGAGCATGAAGTGAGGGAAGGCTTTTAACAGAATAGTGAGAGGAAAGGGTTAGGAAACAATGATTGCCCTATTCCAAAGATAAGTTTCTTAGCTAAAAAGGAATCTTTGTTAATAATTCCCTACCCTCCCCATATAACCCCTCCCTTTCCAATGTAAATTTAGACAATTAAGGGAGAAGTATAGAGCTTGCCATGAATCTGCTAGATAAATTCGATTTAACTCAAAATAATCCTCATGCCAAAGTGGCATATTTCCAGGAGATTTGTCCAGAACCCCTTCACAAACATTTTACTCTCTGTTCAACAAGTGAAAATTTTGTCTTATCTTCATATAGAACAATATCTTTTCTTTTTGAACATGAATATAACAACTTGAAGAGCAATTTGGAAATACCTAGAGAGTTGAATACATGTACATGGTCTGACTTCACAATTCCAACTTTGAAGGAAAGACCTTATGAAAATTCTCACGCATATACCAAAGAGTATATTGGCCATAATGGGGAGAAATTGTATGGGATCAGTTGACTTTCCCATGAGAGGTTTGCTAATTAAAATGACTAATTATTTAGAGATTTACTGTAGATATGTCAAAAGGAATGCTCTAGAAATACATATATCAACATGAATAAAACTGGAAATGTAATATTGAAAAAAGGAAAGTTGCAAAAAGATACATACAGCATGACACCACTCATATAATTGTTTAAAACAAAAAATATTATATATGGTTTACATTTATATATGAACATATAGTAAATATATAAAATATACATAGGAATGATAGACACCAACTTCATGCAGTATTTACATCTAGAAAAGACAAACAGGGAAGGTTTGTGAATGGGACATTAACTGCAATGCTTTCTGCCTCAAAAAAAAGAAAAGGAATTCAGCTATGAATATAGTGATGAGTACATTGTATGTATTTGAAATAATTCATAGGTAAAATTAAAATAGAGAAAATGAGATCATTTAGATATTAATAACTTTCTCTAAATATTCCTATTAAGTTATTATCAGATGGTCTCATGAGGGTAAAATCAACCATATAAAGCTTGTAAAGCAATGAAAGACTATGTTAAAACTTTTTTAGATGTTTATAAGATTATTGCTATATTATTCTTACTGAAATTCCCCAAATCTGAGTTGTTGAGAGAAACACAATTATATTTTCTTATCTATGTATTCAAAGATATACAGGGAATGTAACTCTTCTCTGACATGGGGTGAATGTGTGACAATCTTGTGTAATTAGTGAAATGAATGTGTTTTATATTACACTTTTGGATGGGGAGCAAACAGCAATTCACATTAAATAACTGGTAATTTTAACAGGCACAAGTTATAGTGTGGCTTTTAAAACACCCTCCTTTTGTACTCGGTTTATAGGTCGTACTCAAGTGTGTGCAGCCATATCCCATCTGAAGATTGTGTCTCACACATTGTATGAGAGGCATTGATTCTAAGAGAGGATCAGAGGGGGCAACCTGCAGGATAGATGTGCTGGGACCCATGGAATGAGAGAAGGCTGAAAAAAAATCTTTACAGAGAACCAGAGTTCAGTGCAAATACATAAGCACTTTCTAACTTACAGCATTGCAGAAGTAGAATGGGCCGCTCCAGTAAGTTTTCCATCTTACCAAGAAACTGACTGTTGCTTAATCAGGAGCATTTTGGAGTAGAATTCTGCTTTGGAGTAGAGGTTGAACTGGATTACCTCTGATTATTATATATCTTCTTACATGCAAGGCAACATAAGTAATGGATTATTTGATTTCTTTGCTATACTTGACACACGCTTCCCAGAAACCAGATCGGTTTCTAAGATATTCACAAAGGAGTATTTAGTGTTATTTAGCATTATTGATCTCCAGACGTTACTTGATGAGGAAAACAAAAATGTCATGATCTTGGGTAAATATAGAACCATGGACTATTAGGTCTAAAATGGACTCCATGTTAGAAGTGAGAAGTAAAAGCCCAGAGTCTTCAACCCTTCCCAAGGCTTTAAACAGAGTAATGGGCAGAACACCATCCTTGATAAAAGCTCCACCGTTCTTTCTACCCACTTGGTTAAGGCTTGGCTCATTGTCATCTGCAGTTCAACAACAGCGGCAATACAGGTCCCTGAAGCCACCATCCTGCATCCCCTAGCCACACACTTCTTGACATGTGCTCCACCAGATGAGACAATGTTGGGGCTCTTTCCTCTGTATCAATCATTAATCTTATTGCCCCTCCACCCACATCGCAGCATCTGGCATTTCCATGTATGATCACATCAGTGTCTCTAAAAGGTAAACTTCAGTCTTTCTGATCCCCAGACTGGAATCCCTTTATGGACTCCCCAAACCAGAGATAGAGGAGCTCATGACTGGATACGTGACAGTCCCATCCAGTCAACCTCCCTGCCTGGGCTGAGGTAAAGACCAGAATCTCACATCTCAGTTTAGCCAAATGACTCCTCAGTCAAAGGACTGTACCCTTCATTAAAGCTAAGCAAATGGAGTGGTCAGATCCACATTGTTGAACATCACCATGAGGTTTACTATTTCTTCATTTTCTTGTTTTTTGAGGGTTTTTTTTCTTTGCATTCTGGTCTTATGGTCTTCAAAAAACAAAATACAACACAGTATGGTAATATATGTGACTGTATCTTTATTTCTCTCTCATTATTTCAACATATGAAGTTTGCTATTTTCATATATCCATAGCACGTTCAGTTATTTTGAGAATAAACATAAAATTTCATGAAAAATTTTGTACATCTTGGTCCACCATACTCTATGTGCTGAACCACTAGAAGAAATACATTCATCTTTTACTCTTTCGCCACTCCCCAATACCAATGAAACTGGGGGCAGGATAAAGCTTAGTGTATCAAACAGAAAAATATATCAAGGGACTCCTGGGTGGCTCAGTTAAGCATCTGCCTTCAGCTCAGGTCATAATCCCAGGGTCCTGGGATCAAGCCCTGCATTGAACTCCCTGCTCAGCAGGGAGCCTGCTTCTCCCTCTCTCTGTCACTCCCCCTGCTTGTGCTCTCTCTCTTTCTTTCAAATAAATAAATAAATAAAATCCTAAAAAAATAAAAATGCATCAATTATTTAAAGTGCTCTACTTTAAGTATTGCACTTTATCAAATGGAATATCTACACAGTATGAATAGAGTACGATCTATTTTGAAAGTCTATCAAATCTAACAAATACTCTTGATTTTCTAATGCTGATGTTTCTGCTCTTACATTCAGATCCTTGGGCTTTTCTATAGGAGATCAACATACATTACGCTTTTAATATTTTCAAAGGCAGGAAACAATGGTAGACGCTCCTGATTAACCTGAAATTTGGGCATATTTACATAGCAGTTGGAGATGAAATAGTAACTCTAACAACCTGAGTTAGCACATTTTGTTAAGGAGGTGACTGCTATTGAGAATGATATGAAAGGAGAAAATGTCCATATTACACTTCCTGTTTCTACAGGTAGGTTGTACCTCATATTTCAGATCTATCTTCTATCTCTCCCTGAAGATTAGAACTTAAAACCTTTAAAATTGAAAAAAGTCAACATGCACAGAAATAAAAATGAATGGGTCTCATGTCATATAAACAGAAAATGTATATTGGGAGACTGGATCCTTAAATTTATATGCCTTAAATATTGGGGATTTACTATTAAATTTAAATCATTTTATAATTGAATTTTTTTCTTAATTTGGGAAATATATCCACCATGTCTTGATAAGCATGTTCTTCAGAATGCTAGACCCCAGAGATGGTGCCGCTTTTTTGAGTGTGTTAGAATTCCAAGTGCCTTCCAAAATCAGATACAAGACAGTCAGAAGAATGAAAACAAAGGGAAAAGGAAAGTTACCTTATTTTGTTTTGTTCTGTATATCTCCATACCGGTGAACCTTTCTAGATGAACTTAGTTTTAAGACATTACCTTTAAACATTATGTAGACAACTTTGTAACTCTTGCATATTATTATATTTATTTTTTTTAATGTATTGATTAGGAAGCTGCATACTCTATTTTATTCTTAGAGCATTTTGAACTTTTATTTTTCTATCACAGTGAAGCACTCATAAAACCTGGTGACCATGATGACAGGAACTGTCTCTGTACTGTCTTCCACAAGACCTGGCATATAAATAAGGACTTGTAACCTAAAACATTACTAAATAACATAACCCCTTCTGCTCCACAAAGGCAACCACCTTCAACTTTTTTTTTTAAGATTTTATTTATTTATTTGACAGGCAGAGATCACAAATAGGCAGAGAGGTAGGCAGAGAGAGGGGTAAGCAGGCTCCCTGCTGAGCAGAGAGCCCAATGAGGGGCTTGATCCCAGGACCCTAAGATCATGACCTGAGCCGAAGGCAGAGGCTTCTGAGCCACTAAGCCACCCAGGCACCCCCACCTTCAACTTTTTAAGCTGATTTTTTAAAAATGTACTAGGTAACTCTAAATAGTATATTTATACTGCCATTTGAATTCTCAGCAGAGTTTAAGCAGTCCCTATTTTGTTCTCTTATTTTAATTTAAAAAAAAAATTGTACCCCTTTCACCCATTTCTCCCATTGTCCCATCCCCTGCCTTTTATAACCATCAATCTGTTCTCCATATTTATGAGATTTATTTTGGATTCCACATAATAAAAGAGATGATATGGCACTTGTCTTTCTCTGACTTCTTTCACTTAGCATAATGCACTTGAGATCCATCCATCCATATTGTCACAAAGAGAAAGATTTCATTATTTTTTATGGCTGGATTTTATTCCATCATATATATTCCATGATTTCTTTATTCATTCATCCATTGATGAACACTTAGGTTGTTTCCATATCTTGGCCATTGTAAATAGTGTCACAATGAACAAGGGAGTACAGATAATCTCTTTGGGAGAGTGATTTTGTTTTTTTTTTAGGAACTTCCATGCTGTTTTCCATAGTGGGTGCAGTAAATTGCATTCTTACCAGCAGTGCACAAGGGTCCTCTTTTCTCTACCTCCTCACTAACACTGGTTATTTCTAGTCTTTTTGATAATAGGCTTTCTAACAGTGTGAGGTGATATGTCATTATGGTTTTGATTTTCATTTTCCTGATGATTAATGATGTTGAGCATCTTGCCATGAAGTTGTTTGCCATCTGTATGCTTTCTCTAGAAAAATGTCTATTCAGATATTCTGCCCATTTTTTAATCAGATTGTGGTTTCTTGTTTTTGTTGTTGTTGTTGCTGTTATTGTTGTTGTTTTTGCTGTGGAGTTGAGTTTTTTATATATTTAGGGTATTAGCCCTTAGCAGGTATGTTATTTGTAAATATTTTCTCTATTTGGTTAAGTTGCCTTTTCATTTTGTTAATGATTTTCTTCACTATGTAGAAGCTTTATGGTAAAATATTGTGCATTTATTCATTTTTCCTTTTATTGCTTTTGCTTTTGGTGTCAGATTTTTAAAAAATCATCACCAAGATCTATTTCAAAGAGATACTGCTTATATTTTTCTTCTAAGAGTTTTATGACTCCAGGTCTTACATTCAAGTCTTCAATCTATTTTGAGTTAATTTTTGTGTATGATGTAAGATAGTGGTCAAGTTTCACTATTTTGCATGTAGCTGTACAGTTTTCCCAACACCATTTATTAAAGAGACTGTCCTTTTTCCATTATATGTTATTGGCACCTGTGTTGTAATTAATTGATCTTATGTGTATGGATTTATTTCTGGGCTCTCTATTCTGTTCCACTGGTCAGTCCATGTGTTTTTATGCCCCACCATACTGTTCTGATTAGTATAGCTTTGTGATATAGTTTAAAATTGGGAGAGTGATATCTCCAGCTTTGTTCTTCTTTCTCTAGGTTGCTTTGACTATTTAGAGGATTTTATTTTTTTGTTTTCTATGGGTTTTTTTGTTTTGTTTTGTTTTGTTTGGTCATTGCATACACATTTTAGAATTATTTTTTCTATTTCTTTGAAAAAATGCCATCGGAATTTTGATAGAAATTGCTTGAATCTGTAGATTGCTTTGGACAGTATGGACATTTTAACAATATTGATTCTTTCTATTCATGAACATGGAATATCTTTCCATTTATTTGTGTCTTCTTCAGTTTCTTTCATTAATTGTAGTTTTCAGTCTTTTGTTTTCAATATAGAGGTCTTTCATTTCCTTGGTTTAATTTATTTCTAGGTATATTTTATTTTACTTTTTAAGATTTTATTTATTTATTTGATAGAGAGGGAGACGATGAGAGAAGGAACACAAGCAGGGGGAGTGGGAGAGGGAGAAGCAGACCTCCCACTGAGCAGGGAGCTGGATGTGGGACTTGATTCCAGGACCCTGGGATCATGACCTGAGCCAAAGGCAGATGCTTAACGACTGAGCCACCCAGGTGCCCCAACTAGGTATTTTATTTTTGATGTAAATCTAAGTGTGATTATTTCTTCTTCTAATAGTTTATTATTAGTGTATAGAAACACAACAGATTTTTGTGTATTGATATGTATCCTACAATTATACTGAATTTGTTTATTAGTTCTAACAGTTTTTTGATGGAGTCTTAAGGTTTTCTGTTTATAATATCTGTCATCTGTAATTAGTAACAGTTCTACTTCTTCTTTTCCAATTTGGATGTCTTGTATTTCTTTTCTTGCCTAATCACTCTGTCTAGGATTTCCAGTGCTATGTGGAATAGAAGTGGCAAGAGCATTATCCTTGTCTTGTTCCTGATCTGAGAGGAAAGGCTTTTTCACCATTGGGTGTGATATTAGCTCTAGGCTTGTCATATGGCTTTTATTATGTTGAGGTACATTCCGTCTATCCCCACTTTGTTGAAAGTTTTTATCATAAAAGGATGTTGAATTTTGTTAGATTTTCTTGAATCTAATTTTACTTATGTATCCTTTAACTATTATAGTTATTTTTACTGTATTTGTTTTTGAACTTCCATAAGTTTATAGTTTTATAAGTGATGAACCCATACCTTTTTTACATATTTACCTTCCAGTGAGATATATTTTTTCATGTTTTCTTTTCTTTTTTTTTTTTTTTAAGATTTTATTTATTTGTCAGAGAGGGCAGGAGCGAGCACAGGCAGACAGAGTGGCAGGCAGAGGCAGAAGGACAAGCAGGCTCCCCGACGAGCAAGGAGCCCGATGTGGGACTCTATCCTAGGACGCTGGGATCATGACCTGAGCTGAAGGCAGCCGCTTAACCAACTGAGCCACCCAGGGGTCCCTTTTTTCAAGTTTTCTTGTTACCAATCATCTTTCTCTCCAGCTTAAAGAAGTCCCTCTAACATTTCGTGTATAGTCAGCTTAGTGGTGATGAACTCCTTTTGCTTCTGCTTTTTCAGAAAACTCTTCAATTCCAAATGATAAATTTGTGGAGTAGAGTATTTGTAATTGGGAGTTTTGTTTTCCAGCATTTTGAATATATCATGCCACTGACTTCTGGCAAAGGTTCTGCTGAAAAGTCTGTTGATAATTTATGGGGTTCCGTTGTATATAACAAGTTATTTTTTCTCTTGCTGCTTTTAGTATTCTCTCCTGTTTTTAATTTTTAACACTTTAATTAAGTATGTCTTGCTGTAGATCACTTTGGATTCATCTTCTTTGGAACTCTCAAGGCTTCCTGGATCTGTTTGTCTTGTTTCTTTCCCCAGGTTAGGAAAGTTTTCATCCATTATTTCTCAAAGAAGGTATTTACCCCTTTCTTTCTTCTCCTTCTGGGACTCCTACAATGTGAGTGTTAGTCTGCTTGGTGTCATCCAAAAAGTACCTTACATCACCTTCACTTTTTTTTTTTTTCCCTATTTGCTTCTCTGATAACATAAGTCCCACTGCCTTGCCTTGAATCCTTTCTTCTGCTTCATCCAATCTGCTGTTGAACCATACTAGTGTATTTTTCAGTTTAGTTATTGTATTCTTCAGCTCTTTGACTCTGTTTGGTTCTTTCTTGTATTTTCCATCTCTTTATTGAAGCTTTCACTGTGTGCATCCATTCTTCTCTCCAGTTTGATAAGCATCTTTATAACCATTACTTTGAGCTCTTTATCAGGTAAATTACTTTCCTCTATTACATTAAAGTTTTTACTGAGGTTTCATCTTGTTCTTTCATTTGAACATATTCATTTAATTCCTCATTTTGCTCATACTCCTATTTTCTCTGTGTTGGTTCTATATAGTAGATAAAACAGCCATCTCTCCCAGCCTGAGAGGGGTGGTTTTATATAGGAGCCTTGTCATTCAGTGCTGCCCCAGCTGTTTGCTGTCTCTCAAACTTTTGTGCTTACCCAAGCAGCCTATTGTATTTTAATAGCTCCCAGAAGTTGGGGGTGTGCCAAGACTTGTCAGTGTCCCTAAAAGAAGGATTTTGGTCAGCACCTAGATTCGGGCTGTTTGAAAAATAGACCCTTAGGCAGCAGCTTTTAAAAACATATGAATTTACACAGTTTGGGGAGATCACAAGCATCCTTACATCTTTTTAGTAAGTCTAAAGGTTAAATGATCATGAGCAGTAGGTACCTTTGGTTCTCTCTGTCCCCTTCTCCTGGTGTTCAGCACACCACACTCTGCTACATATACCTAACATGTCTTGTGGGTTGGTACTAACTTACTGATATCTTTAAAACAACATAGGAAGTCTGCCTGTCCTTCCTAAGTTATTTCCTGCTATGCTTAGATAGGATTAGTTGCTCCTTCCATTACTCCCAGCCCACTGGGACTTTTCGTTTTTTAATCACAGTAACACTATGCTCACTGTTGAGGTTTTCCCAAGACTGGGTTCTTGAAGGACAGGGGTCATGATCTCTTTTCTCTTTCTTCTGTATCCCCAGCCCACTGTCTGATGCAGAGTGGGTGGCTGATATATACACATACAAACACACATACAAACTGTATATATATGTGTGTATACACACACACACACACACACACACACATATATTTCTGGGCAAAGGAATGAACGAATAAATCAACACACAAAATAGTATAAGAGGCATTGACATAGGGATGATCTAAAGTAAAAAACCAGCTGGCGGGGTTTTTCTCCCTACACCTTGTTCAGGTGGTAGTCTGGTTTGATTGGAGATGAGCAGGCAGAATGAAGGGAAATAACCTGACTCTACTGCCGAGCAACAGCATTACAGCTTACAGTGTGAATGTAGCTGTCATCCATACAAAAGCATGCTCCCTCTTAGGGAAAAGGAAGTCTGGATCATCCCCATGTGTCCAGCTGCCTACCCGGTTCCCTCAGATGACAGGAATGAAGCAGAGACTCAAGAGACTCACCTTAGAACCTCCGTGTGTCTGGGAAAACACCTTGTTACTTAGAATCACCTTGTGAGGGGCGCCTGGGTGGCTCAGGGGGTTAAGGCTGCTGCCTTCGGCTCGGGTCATGATCCCAGGGTCGTGGGATCGAGCCCCGCATCGGGCTCTCTGCTCTGCGGACAGCCTGCTTCCTCCTCTCTCTCTCTGCCTTTCTGCCTACTTGTGATCTCTGTCTATCAAATAAATAAATAAAATCTTTAAAAAAAAGAATCACCTTGTGAGCCCCAGCGGACACATTCTTTTGACTAACCTTGGCATTTGTTCTCAGTCTGATGCTTTCTTTCCTGAGCACAGCTCAGTCTGGCCAGGGGCTCTATTAAACAATTGTTTGTCAGTAACATCCGTGAGAAATGAGGTGATCATCTAGCATGTACCATGTCATCACATTGATTGTGACTATTAACTGAAGGTTAAGGTAGCCTCATGGTGCCAGGAGACACCATCAAGGTCTGGCAAAGAGACAAAGACTTACCAATGCCAAGGCTGTGATCTGGTTTCACCAAGCATACCCTACTGAATTCCCCCTGCTGAGGCTTCGTGCCTTCCTGAGCCAGTCCAAAATATAACATCTATATTTGCAGCACAGTCCCAACGGGGAGAGGAAAACTGCATTATAATGAATGTGTGCATTGCTAGCTACAGCATAATAAACATGATGCTATAATTATCCATGTATTCATAGAGCTGGAAAGTTAATCTCTTTAAGAATTAGTGTCCCTGGAAGACAGGTTCAGCATTTTGCATTTGTTTTGTGATGATGCGTGGCTTTGTCCTGTGTTTGTTTGTGTCAGCATTTCAGCAGTCTCTGGAAGAACACCATATTGAAAATATTTTTGAGGTAAGTCTGATTAGAAGTCGGTATGATTTCAGTTGCTTTGTGATTTGGCTCTGCCTTTCAATCCCCCCCCCACCCTTTATTAATGTAGCCTAAGACTACATTAATGGTAGCTCTTCCCAGAACCTTCTGGAGACTTCTCCTCATTCTACATAGAGTTTACAAATTGATTGAGGTAGTGAGATTTGAGGGTATGTGTGAAAAATTCTGCTCCACATCCCCTATCAGTGTTGGCTTTGACTCTTACATTCCAGCATTGGTGAGTCAATGTTTTGGATCTGGAAGATGTTATCTCCTGGAATATTCATTATTCATTCATTCAGCAGATTCATTCATTATTCATTATTCAGCAGATCCTTCAGTGTCTTCTTTATGTCACTTACTTCTCTAGACACTTGAATTCACATTTAGCCAAGCAAAAATCCTCGACATTCTAGTGGGGACAAACAGAAAATAAATCAAATAAACACAAAAAATATAAATTTTGGAATGATGATATGTGCCATAGAGGAAAAGAAAACAGGAAAATGGAAAAAAATAAAGGGATTTAGGAAGGGAGTTGTAATTTATAGTTTGATTAGGCGAGGCCTCACTGAAAATATGACTTAAGGAAGTACTTCATTAAAGGGTTATTGCCTCAAGGGAAAAAAATACAAAAGAATGGAATTTTAGCTAGTAGTGACAAAAGCTATTAGCACTTGATACCTTCCAAGAGATTATTTTATAGTATAACCCAACTGCAGTGGAAAAATGTGGAGAAATTAGATTGGAAATCTACATGGTGACATCAAAAAGAATTCTCCTATTCTAAATGTGGCTTGGAATCATCTAGTCCCATGGCTGGAGGGTCCTTATGTGGTCATCATCCAATGCTACCTCAGAAATCAGCATTTCAGGATGCCTGGACTGGGAGGAACATTCTTTCAGGAACATGAATTACATTTGGGAGACAGTTCTCTTCACTTTGAAATCCCAGTAAAGGTATCTCCCTCACTTTTGATGCTTCTTTCCTTTGTAGATGATTTTTAGAAGCTTTTAAAACTTTTCAAATTGCTCTCCATTTTCCTTGAGAGCTTGACCATTAGTTCTATAGAGAGGAAAAGTCAGTATGTATAAATTGGTAGTTCATATATTCATAGGAATGGTAATTATGCCTGAATTTTTGAAGCCTTTTCTCTCCAGACTCTGAGTAAATAGAAGTCCTCCACCATGGATTTGTGGAAAATGAAGTTGCAACAATTGTTATTTATTTTTTGAAAGATTTTATCTATTTGACAGATGTAGATCACAAGTAGGCAGAGAGGCAGGCAGAGAGAAGAGAGGGGAGAAAGCAGGCTCCCTGCTGAGCAGAGAGCCCGATGTGGGACTCGATCTCAGGACTCTGAGATCATGACCCAAGCCGAAGGCAGAGGCTTTAACCCACTGAGCCACCCAGGCGCCCCCAATAATTGTTATTTTGTAATATCATCCAAACTTGCAACCTGTTAGATGTGAAAGAGAGGCAGCAGACTGAAATTGAGAACTGGAGCCCACTGGAGAATGTGGGGTCCACAGAGGGCCCCAAGAGTCCCAGGTAGTGATTGCCCCAGGCTTCGGGTGCATCATCATCACCATGGCAACTTCATGGAAACAGGAAAGATGAGCTAAGCTTTTGCCCAGCCACTGAGTTTTCTGAGGCACTTTGTTCTCTCTGATGATTTTCTTGCCTTAGATCTTTATTAAGCTCTGTGGTCATGAAATGAAAGCTCTTTGCCTCAATAGGTTCGTTCCAATGCATGTGTTCTCACCAGAGTTCACAGGAAGGCTAGCTCTGAGTTAGACAGCAGCCATGTTTTTGGGAAGAATTGAATTGCTTCCTTTGAAGATTTCTGAGAGGCAGGTGGGGTGACATAGAATATCTAAACCTATCTGAAGGAAATTCATACCAGCCAAAGGAGATGCTCATAAGTAGAACAGCTCCCCCCTCTGTGCTGACTCTGTCATATAATTTCTCTTTGGCTGAATTATGAAATCACACCCACCCACACTTCATTGTAGTGGGAAATTATGTAACTTTGATCATAATTATATATATCTCCTCCCCCCCCCCCCCCCCCCAAAAAAAACCCAACATAGGATAAGTCTTATATGTGAACTTTAAAAGTCTTTGGCTCTCTCTTATTGATAACCTAACAGTGGTTTTTATACTGTAGCATGTGTCAGAATTACACTCCAGGGCTCCCAAAAACAGAGTGCGGGGCCCCATCCCAGGATTCTCTTCTGTAGATCTGGGGTTGGGCCCAGGCATTTTCATTTATAACAATTTAGAAGAATTTCTAGTTGTTGATGCTGCTGCTTCTGGACCACACTTTGAGAACCACTGTCTAACACTTGCCTCCACCTTTCCACATGGCTGCCACTCCCTGCCAGAGAAAAACTTCTTTCTGCAAGGCAAAAATAGGATAACGTTCCATTTATTGTTTTTTTTTTCTTTGTGTATTTTCTGATTTTCTGAGAGTACCACACAGTGGTCCCAAAGGAAGCGTTCCTAAGTAGCTTCTTGTGAACCAGAGCTAGACAAATAACACTCTGCCCACTGCAGATGGATATTGGAATTCAAACTGATTTGTGTGCATGCTTTCTTTATGAGTAGCATTATTTATAAAACTTGGAATTGGACTGTCTTTATGGAGTCATTACCACTATTCGGTTCAACACTAAGTGATTCCTTTTTGCATCCAAAATTGATAGAGCTAACAGATGAGCCCTGAGTTGCATCCGTATATTGTTCATCTTATACTGTTCATCTTACTAACAGCATATGCCACGGTGCATGCCTTGTCTCGGGCATATACAAATACATGTCATATGATCTATGTCCTATAATATGTGTATACATGTGTAAATAGACACACACATATACATGAATCTATGTTTGTGTATATATATGTACATAAGTTCATATATATATGTGTATATATATATATATCTCAAATTTCCTTTGGACATGCATTAATATGTTTTAAATTTCAATGAAATGACCCTAAGTATTTTTTGAACATTTGAACATTAGTATAAGTGGAGCCATTTGGGACATGGATAAAGAAGGTTTATAATATTTTCAAGAGTGAAATTCACTTAAAAATTAATTTATTAAGGGGGACATGTATTGCATGGAGCACTGGGTGTGGTGCATAAAGAATCTTGAAACACTGAAAAAGTAAAATTAAATTAAAATAAATAAGTAAATATATATATATCCTGCTAATGCCTTTAGAAAGCAAGGCTACAAACTCCCACAATGCCAGGCCTCTAGCTGAGGAAGAGAAGGGTGGCATGACCCCCTTGCCTTCTCTATTACATCTGGAAAAAAAATATGTTTAAGGTGTAAGCCTATAGAACAGTTATTAAACACCTATTACGTGCATGTCGTGCACATTTAACAATGATATTTATATATGTCCTTTTGCACCATGTGAGATAGCACTTAATCGATTGCATTTGCTGCTGAATTGCATTTGCTTTTAGTATATTCTCTGCAAAATTGGATAAGGGGACCAGAAAAACAGCAGTGCATGTTTCCTGGATGTTCCACGTGGTGGATCCATGGACACGTTTTTGTTTTTGTTTTTTTAATTTTTTAAGATTTTATTTATTTATTATTAGTTAGAGAGAGAGAGAGAGAGAGAGAGCACAGGCAGACAGAGAGGCAGGCAGAGGCAGAGGGAGAAGCAGGCTCCCCGCCGAGCAAGGAGCCTGATGTGGGACTCGATCCCAGGACTCCGGGATCATGACCTGAGCCGAAGGCAGCCGCTTAATCAACTGAGCCACCCAGGCGTCCCCATGGACACGTTTAAGAAGGCCTGAAAATGCAGGACAGGAACAAGTTCTATGGCTTTGAATCTCTCTCTAGAGAAACCTGTAAACCCTTCTTGAAACAGTAGCTGTTTCTTTCTTGTTGTCTGAATTATTTTCTTTCAACAACTGAAAGAGAGTTTAAAGAGGTTGCTTGCTTTGATTTTCTTAAATTATAGTGGAACACTGGCACTGAACCTCCATTCATTTTTCCCAAACTTAAATGCATTTTATATATGGTACAAACCCTCCTCAGCCTACATTCCCATGATATTCCTGACCCTTGTGGAGGGAGAATTGTGATTTGTTAGCTCAGTATTACTGTTAAGAGAGAGAAGATTCTGAAGACAGTGATAGTCAGCAGAACCGAGGCCCATGTCCTTAGGGAGCAAGGACATGCAAACATGGACATAGAATCAAAGGGTGGTTTCTATGAGAGGCACTATGGAACATTGCAGGAAAGAGAAAGAAAAGACGAAGAGTCACCTCGTGCCTTTCCTTTGGAACAAGTTCTAGTGTCAGAAGTGATAAAATAGCTTTCATTAGAAATAAACTCTCCTCTGGCCTCGGTTCCCAGGAAGATTCTCCTTTTCTTCATTTGCCTTCATTACCCCTAATTGCATCTTGTTGTATCTAGCAATACCCTCTTCTGTCTTCATGTTTTTCATCCATCAGTTCTCAATCAGCAAATCCTTTGAGAATTAATGTGTAGTTTTAGAGAGACTAGTTGTGACTTTTTTTTCTTTTTTTAGGAATCTCAGAAAATAAACCTTGTTCGAAAACATGCAAGAGCCTAATCACATACAAAGCAGAGCTGGTGACTTGAAAAGTTGATTTCTGCCTTCTTGGCCACTTTGATCAGGTTGCTTTTGAAAGGTACTCCTGCTCAACACTGCATTTGCAGAAACTTGGGCAGGATAATTTTTACTTTTTGACACAACCTCAGAGAAGCCAAGTTCAAGGGCGGAGCTTTGTCATCTTTGTGCTCTTCCTCCATAGTGATGGCAACTGTGATTACAGCCCAGTCTACCCAAGTCCTGTCTCTACTAGGAGCTGCCTCCCCTGATAGAAAGCAGTCCAAGCACAGGAAGAAAGGGAAAGAAAACAGGCCCCTGAGGAGCTGTGAAAAATTATAGGTCTGGCTTATTCTCCAAACATGCCATTTGGAAAGGTAGTTTTTATTATGAAGTAGCTTTAGAGTTGTCCTCTTTTTTTTTTTTTAAATCACAAAATACATCTTAGAACATGGTTGCAAAAGAAATGGTTTCAGAGTGCTGACCACCATAAAATTCACAATAGTTAATTTCAGCCATGAAACTTATTCTCTTTGGAATTATAAAGATTTTTCTGCTCATGACAAATTTCAATATCCCATAGCGGTAAATCTGATTTCAGCCTTGACGTCTAAGTTGAATTTACTGTTGACTATTGTATTCTTGTGCCATCGGTATGTTCTTCTGCATTATGCAGTACTTGTTTTAGTTTTTCCTATTACCTTGAACCCCAGTGGATCTCTCTATTTATACTAATTTTGAGAAATGAAATGGATGCAAATTCATATAAGCAGGTGATGAACACTAGCCTCTCCCTTGGCTCTTTATCCCCTTACCCTCTTTCATTTTCCTTTATATCTTGTACATTTTACATGTTTATTTGTTTGTTTGTTTGCCTACTCCCAAACACAGTGAGGGGCTCACGTGAGGCATTCAGTGGATGTTTGGCAAATGAGTAAACGATGTTAGCAGGGCCCCACTTCCCCTAGTTTCATGCTTGATAACTCTCTACCTGTGATTCTTGCTTCCATGCCCTGAAATGTAGTGTCATTCTTACATTGCCTCTGGAACTACCTCATCGATCATGAATTCCTTTTGAACTTGAGCCCAGAACAAGCAACATCACTCTACAGATATGGCGCCATGAAGAATTAATTCCTGGAACGATTACTCAGTGGAGTAATAGAGTTCCAAAACACTGAAGGGAAGCGAAAGGCTTTCCCTGGAACATCTGAAAAGTCAGTTGTAAAAGTGGCAGAAAACAAGTGTAGGAACTTATTTCAGCTTTACTGCAGTAGGAAATTGGCCATTGCCATAGACTTTCCTTGCAATTCACCAAAATTAGAGATGCATTCTGTACAGGTCTTAAAAAGATTCAAGGGCTTCTTTCCCTCAGTCACACAAAGACGTCAAACAACTTGGGTGCATTTTTTCTACTTCTCTTTAGAGTAAACATTCTAATGTGTGTTGTATATTTCAGCCAATCATATGCACAACAAAAGGCAGAATGGCCTGTGCATTGCTTCGTTTTATATCACTAAAAGTGTCAGCTTTCAGTCAAGAATGTAACATTCTTGACCAATATGATGATATTTTATTATTCTAAATTTTTATTGAATTTATATTCATACAATTTAATAATCAACTACTTCAACTATCATAAAAAGTATCCACCTCTTGCCTGCCCCCCCTTCCTAATTCCTGCTCCCAAAAGGAGACATTTTAAAACTTTTCTAGTTATTTCTTTGGTATTTACCTCAAAATCACTCAATAACACGCTTAAGCTGCTGCTTCTTGACTTTTTAGTTTTCTGCAATTAGCAATTAAGTGTTCATGGTGAAAGGAGGGGATTTCACATTTTTCCTTTGTTCCCCCACCACTCTCAACCCCCTCCCATTCCCATAATTTTCTCCTCCCACTTAATATAAATAAATTATTATTTTTGGATAGATCAATACTCAGTATTAACATGATTATATAAGCACTATTCATAACTGAGTCATGTCGTTTACTACAATTAGATTTCTATTCTTATAAACTTATTTTTTGTTACGAATTTTCTATATTTTTGTTTCTTACTGGCTTCCCAACTCTCATCCATAGTGTAAGTCTGTCAATATGTTCAAACACATTGGTTATTCCATCAATTTCATCTTCTCAAAGACATCTCCCTCATAACCCTCCAGCTAGGGTCCTTTCTGGGCCTGCTCCTCAGCTGTCATCGGAAAAGCCCCCTCAACCATCATTTTGGATGTTTGGGATCTTTTTTCTTTCTTCTGTATAGAATCTCCTATTGTGTAAACATGTGTTACGTTTTTTGTTTACTCTTTATTATGTTAGAGCACTCTCTCTGGTAGATTCCTGAGAAACAGAGTGAAAGAAGTAATTTTTTAAAGACTTTATAAATATATTTTATTCCATGCTAACATTCAATTAACAGTTTGAATAGGGGGGGTGTGCCTGGGTGGCTCAGTGGGTTAAAGCCTCTGCCTTTGGCTCAGGTCATGATCTCAGGGTCCTGGGATTGAGCCCTGCATCGGGCTCTCTGCTCAGCAGGGAGCCTGTGTCCTCCTCTCTCTTTGCCTGTTTCTCTGCCTACTTGTGATCTCTGTCTGTCAAATAAATAAATAAAATCTTTAAAAAAAAGAGTTTGAATAGGGGGCACCTGGCTGGCTCAGTCAGTAGAGCATACAACTTTTGACCTCTGGGTCATGAGTTCAAGCCCCACATTGGGTGTGGAAGCCTACTTAAAAAGTTAAAAAGCCAAAGAATTCCTGCCTAAGAGTTTCAAAAGGTGTAGAATCTGGGTTCAAAATTATTTTCCCTCCAAATTTTGAAGGCATTAGTCCACTGTTCTCTAGCTTCCTATGTTAAATCAAGAAGGGCAATGCTGTTCTTTTTATTTTTTCTTTAACTTTATTGAAGCATAATTGACATAAAAATTGTATATATTTAAGGCATACAACTTGATGTTTTAATATATTGTATATATTGTGTAATAATCACAACTAAGCTAATCAACACATTCATCATCTCCATAGTTACCTAGTTTGTGTGTGTGGGGGGGGGGTAAGAACACTTACTGTCTACCCGCTTAGCAAATTTCAGGTGTACAGCACAGAAATTGGTACAGCCATTACAGAGTTTCTTCAAAAAATTTAAATACACAACTACCTTATGATCCGACAATCCCAGTTCTGTGTATATATCCAACAAAAATGAAAATCAGAATCAGAGCAATACTGCACTCCCATGTATGACAGCATTATTCACAATATCCAAGGTAATGGAAACCTAAAGTTCTGTCAATGGGTGAATGGATGAAGAGAAAGTGATTTATGTCTGGTGTAGCACTATCTGGCCTTTGAAAAGAAGGAATTCTTGCCATTTGCTCCAACATGAAGGAAGCCCAACCAATGCCATTGTGATTCTAAATCCTTTGTATGTGTTTATAATCCCCCAAAAAAGGAAAAGAAAATGAAAAACAAAACTTTTTTTCTTCTTTTTTTTTTTGTAGCCAATGTTGTGAAATGTCACAATGACATAGCTTGTTAGGGTATTTCCCATCCATTTTGCTGGACCCTTGCTTGAGGAGGAAGATGGTTTATCTGGAGAGTCTTATTTTTGAGCTCTGAGAAATTATATTAATTTACTTTGTTTTCTCTGTTGTTTCTTTGGGAACTCTTATTATTTAGATATTGTACCTCTCATTCTTTTTCTTCTATTTTCCTATATTTAATTATATTTTCCGAGATATTTTTCAAATTCGTCTTCCTTAACAAGGTTTCTATTACTGCTCTATTTTAAAAATATTTCCAAAACTTCTATTTCCAAAAGCTCTTTTTTGTGTTAAGAGTGTTTCTTCCTTATAGCATCCTATTCTTCCTTTATAAACCTGAGCTTCTCTATGTCTAAGAATGTAAGTGATAGGTTTGGGGTTATTTCAAATTGTGGTTGTAGAAATTTGTCCCTCCTGCCTAGTCTTTTCTCAGTTGCTTTTTTAATTATTTTGATGTCTTTTGTGTTAAGATGTGTTATGTTTTGTGTTATGTTATGTTGTGCATACCCACACACCCACTACCAAACTTTAGAAGAAACCCTCAATGCACAGTTCAATGTTCCTTATGTGTCCTTCTCTCTCCTTGGCTTTTCTGTTTATTTTCACTACTGTATACATCTCAGCATTTTATATACTATTTTGTGTGGTGTTAAACATGCAAGTTATTTTTTCTCAACATTCAGTCTATCTGGAAGCTGACGTCTAGTTGAAGGGATGATCTTTTCAGCAAAGACACCCATTAGAGAATAAGCTGTTTCTGCGTGGCTGTCAACTTCCTTCCTTCTGTAGGCAAACCACCCTGTGGCTTGAGACTGCTGGCGTACTGCCAGTTCCACTCATCTCATTTTTCTGAACCAGTTTGTCACCTGGTGGATTTTCCCAGCATTCCAGGCTCCTAGCCTTCCTTTTTGGATCACCCTGCTCTTAGATGCCCCAGGTAGTATCTGGAGAGAATGTAGAGATCACTCATTTTCCTTCTATGCCCTTCGAAGGCACATGTAAACAACTTCATAAAAACTTCGCTCTACAGGCTCATGCTGTCAGTTTCTAAATATATAGTGGTTCAATGATGACGTTATGTGGCTTAGTAGCTTTGATGTGACCCCCGTGAGGACCCCATAGGAGACACTGTCTATCACATGGTAGAACCCCATTGGAATTAGTGGAATCTTAGAAGGGATTTGAGCATGGATGCCTGCAAATGCCCCAGAATGTCTAGCACATTGGTCTAGAAGATGATAGTTCAAGGACACCATACTTTTAGCACCCAGAGAAAATTTAATCCTTATCTGCTTTTTTTAAGCTTATCAATTGGATAGTTCGGCTAAATCTTTGCCAAGATGTAACATATTTGGTGCATTGGAAACTGGAAACCTCAAACTGGATTCCTGAATTTAATTCCTTTCCCGTTTTGACAAACCTTCTTTTAAGTGTTTTGCAGTATCTAACTGTTTTGGCCTGTATCTCCCAAGATTTGGAAGTTTCTCATTTATTTTTTTGTTGGTTTTTATTTATTTTTTGGGGGGAGATGTATAGGTATACAGACAATTTTTAAAGTGCAATGAAATTTAAAAATACATGTATATCTGGAATGTCACTAACCAAAGGAAATTATTATAAATATTTTTGGCTTTTTCTCAAGTATTTTTTTTCTTTTTTACTGTGATGACAAAAATAACATTGACATACTAAATTTAAAAGGTACAATCTGGGACGCCTGGGAGGCTCAGTTGGTTAAACGTCTGCCTTCAGTTCAGGTCATGATCCCAGGATCCTGGGATCAAGTCCCGCATTGGGCTCCCAGGTTAGTGGGGAGACTGCTTCTCCCTCTGCGTTCAGCATTCCCTGCTTGTGCTCTCTCTCTGACAAATAAATAAAATCTTAAAAGATAAATAAAAGATAATAATCTTTATGATTTCAGCAATAGTATGTGTTCAGTGTAAAATACTTAGAAAATACAGAAGCACATAAGAAATTTAAATTCACAACCTAACTATTCAGATAAAACCACATTAAGACTTTATACTTAGGGGCATATGGGTGGCTCAGTGGGTTAAGCCTCTGCCTTCAGCTCAGGTCATGATCCCAGGGTCCTGGGATTGAGCCCCACATCTGGCTCTCTCCTCAGCAAGGAGCCTGCTTCCCCCTCTGTCTGCCTACCTCTCTCTCTCTGCCTGCCTCTCTGCTTACTTGTGATCTCTCTCTCTCTGTCAAATAAATAAATAAAATCTTAAAAAAAAAAAGACTTTATTCTTCAAGGCCTCATTAAGAAAATAAATGTAATCACAAAAGTAATAAATGCTCATTTAAAAATACGGATGACAGAGGGGCAACTGAGTGGCTCAGTGGGTTGAGTGGCCAACTCTTCCACACTGGGTTTGGAGCCTGCTTGGATTCTCCTTCTCTTTCTGCCCCTTTCCCATCTCTTAAAAAGAAAAAACTATAAACAACATTAAGTATTTGTCAATTGGGATTTTGTTGCATAAATTATTGTATATCAGGCCCATGAGGTCATCAAAAAGAATAAGATAAATTTATATTTGCCGAGATACATGATGTGCTTATTATAAATGACCAAATTTCAGAAGCAGGTTGTGGAATAGTGTGTGTGTTGTACTTTTATTTAATTAAGAAATATTGAAGGTTGGTATATATATCTACTTATGTTAGTATCTTTGGATCTTAGGAAATGTGCTTTATATAAATGTTGAAAATAGTTTAAAGCATAGAAAGATCTGAAAAAATACACAACAAACTTTATTTTTTTTTTAATTTTATTTATTTATTTGGCAGACATCACAAGTAGGCAGAGAAGCAGGCAGAGAGAGAGGGGGAAGAAGGCTCCCTGCTGAGCAGAGAGCCCAATGTGGGGCTCGATCCCAGGACCCTGGGATCATGACCTGAGCTGAAGGCAGAGGCTTTAACCCACTGAGCCACCCAGGTGCCCCCACAACAAACTTTAAAGATGGAAAACCTTGAAGAATTTTAGAGAAATATAGGGCTAAAAAGGGAATTCTAATTATTTGTTCCATAACTCTCTGTTATCCATATATCCATATTTTTTTAAAGTTTTATTTATTTATTTTAGAGAGAAAGAGAACAGGAGAGCAATCAAGCAGGGGAGGGGCAGAGGGAGAGAATCCTGAAGCTGACTCCCCTGTGAAGCCTGCCCTGGGGCTCTATCCTAGGATTCTGAGGTCACGACCTGAGCTAAAATCAAGAGTCGGACGCTTAAGCAACTGAGCCACTCAGGTGCCCCAATAGTTTCTAACTATTTTATACAACACTGTTGTATGTATCTGCACACAAACCACTTTTCATATGTGTGCACAACAGTCTTCTTAGTTAGGTAGAGTCCTACAAGTAGGATTATTCTACTAGAGGACATATAAATATTTAGTATTCATGGAAGGTCCAGTTGCTTTCCAAAAAGGCAGTATGAATTACTCCAAAAATCTGTAAATATGCCTAACCATTCACCCCACAACCAATACTGCATATGGTTGATCTTTAAAGGTTTTGACAATTTGAGCAGTACAAAACACAACTTTTTACTTGAATACGTGTTTCTTGGAGTTGCGGCATCCAAGCAGACTGAATTTTTTGCAGACGGACAGGCTGTTTCCTGCGGACTATCGGCCATCTATGTAGAAAAGCTGCGTTCCCCAGCATGCACTGCTTCCAGGGCTTGTCCTTCTGTCTATAGCAGATTAATGCATTTCGTGCGTGCATAACCCATCTCAGAATCAGAGCAAAAGACCATCAGACCACTTATACTGCAATCCCGTTCATTTTCTGGGTGTCACAGTGGGAATGGATGTAGGAAAACTTACTTATGAGAGCAAAGCTGATGTGGTACATTGATGCCTAAAAGAGCAGAGTTGCTATGAATCTTGCATTCCTGGTCACAGCAGCGCATAATGAGATACTGAAGTAATGGGGAGAGGTGGCATCTAGGTACGTGTGAACAGAATTGCAGCTTTGCTTGGTTTCCAAATGGCAAAGCACAAATGGGTACTTATCGTACCTTTTGTTATATCAGGGATGATTTCTTCCAGATCCTGCAATCAAATCAGCCCTTTGCTTGTGTTGCACTTCTCTGAGTTTTCTTTCTTTCTTCCTTCCTTCCTTCCTTCCTTTTTAAGATTTTTATTTATTTATTTGACACACAGAGAGAGAGGGAACACAAAGAGGGGGAGCAAGAGAAGGAGAAGCAGGCTTCCAGCTGAGCAGGGAGCTGGATGTGGGGCTTCGTCCCAGGACACCGGGATCATAACCTGAACCGAAAGCAGACACTTAATGACTGAGCCACCCAGGCGCCCCACTTCTCTGAATTTTCACTGTCTTAGTGTCTTCATCATTATCATTGTATGAATTTCGAAAGGTCGTGTCGTAAGTATGAACCAGGCACGATTTTAAATCAGAAGTCTCTGGATTGCCTCTGTGTGAAATATTTTATATAATTTCACTTCTATGGAAACACAAGACTTAAAAAATATTGGAAAGAGTAGTAAAAGAAATAGTAGATGTTTAAGTCTTGCCCTTTACACTTAGCATGCCATTCTCTCAGGATTCTGAGAGAGGGTGTCAGGGGACCCATGCAGCTTTAAATATTGAATGATGGGATTTGTGACAATGTAGCATATGGTTTTGTGTGAACAATAAATATCTTATTAGATTATGTGTGCTGCCAGGGAGGAAGTGGGTTTTTGAAGCCCCAGGCAGCCGAGCCTTCATCAGAGAATGCTTTCCATGACTGGTGTCCAAGGTCTAAAAGATGGATTGAGGGACTCACGTGAAGAAATCAGATGAGGATGAGGCCATTAATGAGTTACAACTGTGCCCAAGAAAGACACCAGCAGTTGCTACACCACATAAATTTTTAATGACTTGATGGTATCCCTAGTGATCTGTGCTTGATCCAAGCTGCCTAAATTTTCTTACATTAGAGGCATGGTGATTTCATCCCTGTCCTTAGAGAGATCTCCACTGGTGCATCTCCCTCTTGTAATTCCTGACAAGTTAGCACAGTCCCATGTACCATATCTCCTTCTCTCCAGCCCCCCAGATTCAATTTTCTCCTGTATGGGTTTGTCAAAAGTGAAGATAACTAGGGGCACCTGGGTGGCTCAGTTGGTTAAGTGCCTGCCTTCTGCTCAGGTCACGATCCCAAGGTCCTGGGATAGAGTCCTGCATCGGGCTGGGAGGCCTGCTTCTCCCTCTCCCTTTGCCTGTCACTCTTGCTGCTTTGTTTTCTTTCTCTCTCTGCCAAATAAATAAATGAAATCTTAAAAAAAAATAAAAGTGAAGGTAGCTAGAGGAACATTGTGTAAGGAGGAATAGTACTAATAATTAGCCACAATAAGGTCCTGGCTTATAGGCAGCTTCAGTTGACTATCAGGGGCTTCTCCCTGCTTCTTTATTTCTGACCATTCATTTCTGATCAAAAGGGAGAACTCAGAGGCCAGTAGGCTGGTGGTAAGGAGAAATAGTAATCTCTACTCCTCGATGTTAGAGATTACATTTCCATTATCTGAATCTGCTTGAAAATGCTGATAAAATGGCCATTACTTAAAATGGCGCCTGACCACAAGTTCAGTGACAGTTCACAGGTTATGAAATTGCTCTTCCGGTGGGGAGCAAGCAAATACAGTGTGAAAAGATGGGCCATTCCTGACGTGCAGGCTGTGAGGAGAATCCTGGGTTGTTGTTTCCATGGTTTCATGGGCTTGGCAGGCACCATGACATGCAACGCATGTAAAGTTGAAATCTGGATGTGCACACAAGTCCCCGGGGGGACCAGGTACAAATGTAGGTTCTGGGTTCAGATTCTGCTGGGCTTGGTGAGGCCCGGGATTTTACAGAACTCACAGCTCCCAGGTACAGCCAATGCTGCTGGTCCCCAGCCCACACTTGGAGCATATGAAGCCTTACCTTCTGAATCTTTTCATTGTAGCCGAAGATACAAACACAATCTCTGTTCGTTTGTGATCCCTTGGGTTGTTTATCTTGAAGGTCCTTCCACTTCCATGCCTTCATAGGGACATAAATGAACAGAAATCCCATTGTTTTGCTCAATGACAAAAATGACAAACATAGTTTTTCTGACAATTCCTTCATTCCTTATGATGTAAATCATAGTAAACTAGCTAGAGTTAGCATTAAGCTTCAATGAACTGAATATAGTCAATATTATACTGCTTGAAACATTTCACAATTTGCTGAACATAAATACACTAGGTGGGAATGTTTGTTAGGAATGCCGGGGCCCCAGAGATCTACTCTGGTCGTGGTCCCTGAGTTCTGGGATCAAGCCCCACGTCGTGGTCCCTTCTTGGTGGGAAACCTGCTTCTCTGTCTCCCACTCCCCTTACTTGTGTTGCCTTTTTTGCTGTGTCTCTCTGTCATAAACAAATAAAGTCTTTAAAAAAAAGAAAAAAATAAAGAAAGAATGGTAATGCTAGGGCACCTGGGTGGCTCAGTCAGCTAGGCATCTGCCTTTGGCTCAGGTCATGATCCCAGGGTCCTGGGATTGAGCCCCGTGTCCCAGTCCCTGCTCATCCCCTTCCCCTTCCTGATTCTCTCTCTCTCTCACTCTCTTTCTGAAATAAATGAATAATAAATAAAACCTTTAAAAGGAAAAGAATGGTAGTGTTGAAGAAATAGTGGTTTACAGCTTTAAATCTGTGACTCAACTGTCAGGACTCAGGGAAGCCCGGGATTCCTGCCTTCATAGAATAAGGCTCCCCCTCTGTGTGTGGTTCTCACATTGCTCCAAAGCCAAGGAAAAACTCTGCACCCCTTCATCCCTGTGTCCACCTGCCACACACAGGACCAGGTACCTGCAAGAATGCAGGCACCTTCAATGAATGCTAGTGAAAACAAATCCTTCTTGGAATAAATACATAAAGTAAATGATGGCATATCAATCCAGAGCAATAAAGTGTATCTCAGGAAATAATAATTGCAACAACCTTAACAACATGAAATTTTTTTTTTACTTTATTTAAGCTTTATTTAAACATATGATGTAACCCCACCACCCTCGCCCAACCCCTCCTCCCCCCACCCCCCTCAGTTTGTTTTATGACATTAAGAGTCTCTTTTGGTTTTTCTCCCTCCCGATCCCATCTTCGTTCATTTTTACTTTTCCTACCACCTTAACTCCCACCCCCGTTGCATCTCTACTTCCTCATATCAGGGAGATCATGTGGTAGTTGTCTTTCTCCAGTTGATTTATTTCGCTAAGCATAATACGCTCTAGTTCCATCCATGTCGTCGCAAATGGTAAGATTTCATTTCTTTTGATGGCTGCATAGTATTCCATCGTATATATATACCACATCTTCTTTATCCATTCTTCTGTTGATGGACATCTAGGTTCTTTCCATAACTTGGCTATTGTGGACATTGCTGCTATAAACATTCGGGTACACGTGCCCCTTTGGATCACTATGTTTGTATCTTTAGGATAGATACCCAGTAGTGCAATTGCTGGGTCATAAGGTAGCTCTATTTTCAATTTTTTGAGGAACCTCCATGCTGTTTTCCAGAGTGGTTGCACCAGCTTGCATTCCCACCAACAGTGTAGGAGGGTTCCCCTTTCTCCACATCCTCGCCAGCATCTGTCATTTCCTGACTTGTTCATTTTAGCCATTCTGACTGGTGTGAGGTGGTATCTCATTGTGGTTTTGATTTGTATTTCCCTGATGCCCAGTGATGTGGAGCACTTTTTCATGTGTCTGTTGGCCATCTGGATGTCTTCTTTGCAGAAATGTCTGTTCATGTCCTCTGCCCATTTCTTGATTGGATTATTTGTTCTTTGGGTGTTGAGTTTGCTAAGCTCTTTGTAGATTTT
>ML103041.1:59225-97880 GCA_003697995.1 Taxidea taxus jeffersonii
AGGGGTGTATTAAAGTCTCCAACTATTATTGTATTCTTGTCAATGTGTTTCTTTGATTTTGTTATTAATTGGTTTATATAGTTGGCTGCTCCCATGTTAGGGGCATAGATATTTAAAATTGTTAGATCTTCTTGTTGGACAGACCCTTTGAGTATGATGAAGTGTCCTTCCTCATCTCTTATTATAGTCTTTGGCTTAAAATCTAATTGATCTGATATAAGGATTGCCACCCCAGCTTTCTTCTGATGTCCATTAGCATGGTAAATTGTTTTCCACCCCCTCACTTTCAATCTGGAGGTGTCTTCCGGTCTAAGATGAGTTTCTTGTAGGCAGCATATGGATGGGTTTTATTTTTTTATCCATTCTGAAACCCTGTGTCTTTTGATTGGGGCATTTAGCCCATTTACATTCAGGGTAACTATTGAGAGATATGAGTTTAGTGCCATTGTATTGCCTGTATGGTGATTGTTACTGTATATTATCTCTGTTCCTTTCTGGTAATACTTTTAGAGTCTCTCTTTGCTTAGAGGACCCCTTTCAATATTTCCTGTAGAGCTGGTTTGGTGTTTACAAACTCTATCAGTTTTTGTTTGTCCTGGAAGCTTTTAATCTCTCCTTCTATTTTCAATGATAACCTAGCTGGATAAAGTATTCTTGGCTGCATGTTTTTCTCGTTTAGTGCTCTGAATATATCATGCCAGTTCTTTCTGGCCTGCCAGGTCTCTGTGGATAAGTCTCCTGCCAATCTAATATTTTTACCATTGTACGTTACAGACTTCTTGTCCCGTGCTGCTTTCAGGATTTTCTCTTTGTCGCTAAGACTTGTAAATTTTACTATTAGGTGGCGGGGTGTGGGTCGATTCCTATTGATTTTGAGAGGTGTTCTCTGGGCCTCCTGGATTTTGATGCTTGTTCCCCTTGCTATATTAGGGAAATTCTCTACAATAATCCTCTCCAGTATACCTTCTGCTCCTCTTTCTCTTTCTTCTTCTTCTGGAATCCCAATTACTCTAATGTTGTTTCGTCTTATGGCATCACTTATCTCTCGAATTCTCCCCTCGTGGTCCAGTAGTTGATTGTCTCTCTTTTGGTCTGCTTCATTATTCCCTGCCATTTGGTCTTCTATATCACTAATTCTGTCTTCTGCCTCATTTATCCTAGCAGTAAGAACCTCCATTTTTGATTGCACCTCATTAATAGCTTTTTTTATTTCAACTTGATTAGACTTTATTTCTTTTATTTCTCCAGAAAGGGTTTTTATTTCTCCTGACAGGGTTTCTCTAATATCTTCCATGCCTTTTTCGAGCCCGGCTAGAACCTTGAGAATCGTCATCCTGAATTCCAGATCTGACATATTACGAATGTCTGTATTGATTAGGTCCCTAGCCTTCGGTCCTGTCTCCTGCTCTTTTTTTTGTGGTGAGTTTTTCGCCTTGTCATTTTGTCCAGATAAGAATCCGCTGTTCTCCTTGTTAAGTGAACTTGGTCTTGGCTGTATTTCTTTGATCTTCTGGGGGAGGGGCCTGTTGTAGTGATTCTCAGGTGTCTTTGCCCCAGGCGGAGTTGCACCGCCCTTACCAGGGGCCGGGCTAAGTAATCCTCTCAGGTTTGCTTTCAGGAGCTTTTGTTCCCTGAACACGCTTTCTGTAGAGTTCTGGAGGACGGGAATGACAATGGCGGCCTCCCAATCTCCGGTTCAGAGGAGCCGAGAGCTCGGGGCCCCAGTCTTCAGTGCGCCTTCAGAGAAAAGCGTTTAATCCCTCCAGTCTCCCTAGCCCAGGTTTGCGCCGGAGAGTGCGCGCGCGCGTCCACCCGCAGACACCGCGCGCCCACAGACACCGCAGGCCCGCAGACCCCGCGGGCCGCCAACACCGACCCGCCGACACTGCGCGCACCCGCAGACCGCGCGCGCCCGCAGACCGCGCGCGCCCTCAGACCGCGCGCGCCCGCAGACCGCGCTCAGAGAAAATCGTGCCTAAGCAGTCCCGTCTCACTGGCTTCTGGGAGGGCTCCGAGCTCACCCAGCCTATGACCAAGCGTCTCTGTCTCTGGCAGAGTCCCACCTGGAGTCTCCGGACCCCATAGATCCCTGAGCTCTCCCGGGTCGGAGTCTCCCTGGATCTTGTGGGGACCCCTCGCACAGAGCACTGGTCCGTGTCACAGACCACTAGGAAATCTCGGCTCTGTCTCCGCAGCCGACTTCCCCGCTCTAATACCTATGAGCTCTGCGACACTCAGACACCCCCGATCCTTCTGTGACCCCGCGGGACCTGAGTCCACGTTGTCCCCGTGAGGTCTTCACCCCAGTTTAGCCTCTGGAGTGATGTCCCTCCGTGGAGCCGACTTTTAAAAGTTCTGATTTTGTGCTCCGCCGCTTGCCGGGAGCCGGCCCCTCCCCCTGGGGTCTACCTTCCCGTCGCGTTGGATTCACTTCTCCGCTGGTCCTACCTTTCAGAAAGTGGTCGATTTTCTGTTTCTAGAATTGTTGTTTTTCTTCTCTTCGATCTCCTGTTGGATTTGTAGGTGTTCGGAATGGTTTGATAGGCTATCTAGCTGATCTCCTGCTGGCTGATGTCATCTCAGCCTCCTACTTCTCCGCCATCTTGACTCCTCCCCCCACAACATGAAATTTTTATAATATTATGTTAAGTGAAAAAAAAAACTGGATGCAACAATGCATTTTTTGTATATTTACAATTTTAAAAATATAAATAATGAATAAATAACAGGAAAGGACTTGGGAAAATGGAAGCAGTAGGCTAATTATGGATGAGTTAATTTCCTCCTAAAAATATTCCTTTTTTTATATTACAGTTTTGAAATAAGAAACCGCAATGAGTTATATTTTATTGTCATTAGACATCATTCTTGCTTCCCTCCACGTACTTAATTGTAAAATCACACTCTACCTAAGACTCCCTTTAGAGAAATTAAAGACAGATTTTGAAAACATTTAACTGTAAGAGTGAATAAATTTTTATAGATTATGTTAATGCTTTCATTTTACTTGTAAACTCTATAGCATTCCCTAAAATTTGATGAAACTCACAGCGCCCTTAAGGAAGAGCTCTTGTCCTACCCATTTTATTCTTTTCTCATCCAGACACTCAGCTAAACGAATAATAGGCTGTCAGGAATTCCCCTTATCAAATGAAGTGTAGCCAAACCGTCACATGCTTAAATCAATTGACTAGTGTTTTCCCCACTGCACTTCTTTCGGCCTCTGTACTACATACGTTATTTTTTCTAACTTAAAATCATGCCTTTGGGACGCCTGGGTGGCTCAGTCAGTTAAGTGTCATGCTCAGGTCATGATCCCAGGGTCCTGGGATGGAGTCCTGCATGGAGCTCCTTGCTCAGTGGGGAGCCTGCTTTTCCATCTGCCTCTGCCACTCCCCCTGCTGGTGCGTGCTCTCTGTGTCTCTCCTTTTCTCTCTCTCTCTCTCTGACAAATAAATAAATAAATAAATCATTAAAAAGAAGATAAAATCATGTCTTTGTTTTCATCTTATGTAAAGTCTAGCCTCAGTAACAGGCATGTTTCTTCATCTTTCTGCTGACAACTATTATATTTGAAAGCGATGTTATGGGGTAAAGCCAGCTAGCAGCTGAGAAGGTCATGTTAGCTTTTTGCATTTTTACCAAGAAGTAAAACTTTTGCTTAGAAATTGATGGCATGAGTCCTTATTGAAATAGTTTGACTAATGGCAGAGGACAAATCCTTTTCCTTAGGCTACTCTAAGAGAAAGATTCCTTTCTCTTCTACAGGTGGACACCCTTCTTGCCTCTCTCACAGCCTTCTCCCTCTACCAATCTCTCTCTCTTTATTCATCCCTCTTTTTCCTCTCTTAAAGGATCTACACTTCTGGATAAATGTCTTCAAATGTATTTTTATTCAGATATTTGATTTCATATTTACACATCCAAATGCTCACAAACACTCACATCTGTACACATGTATTATGGCACCCTCGTGTTTTGAAAGGCACAGACAATTCTCCTTTTGCTCACCTTTTACCATGAGAGCCTAGCAGACCCCTCCATATACGTTCATTGAAAGAATGAATATGTGAATTAAAGAATGAACAAATGCTATTCTTAGTGAGGTAAGAAGTAGTGTTGAAGACCAACAAATGATTCGAAACTCATAGTTTGCATGTCCACATTGACTACCCTTTTGCTAGAATCTTCAGTCATGTCACTTTGGTTGGTAAATATTTCTCCTCCTTTGCTTCACTATTTGCCTCTAAGCCATGGCCTTTAAAAACTTGCTTACCTTTTTATTTTCATACCATCTCCTCTTTTCCTTTTGAAAAATATGGACAACACCCAAGAATCTGTAATTCCATCTTCTCCTTTGAACTAGGACAGCATTTGTTTTATTCCTCTCTTCTGCCATTTATCTCATCCTGCTTTGTCATTTGGGAACTTGACTTCTCATTCCTACTGTGTTTTCAATCCTTTTAGGAAAATAATGATTTCTCTACTTTTTAAAAAAAATCTCTGGTATTGCCTAAGATAGTTCCTAGAACATCATTGACAATGGCAGAATTGAAGTTAGAATATGAAACATTCTCTACAATGAAACACAGTTACAAATGTTCAAACAATACTTATCCAAAGATGGAAAGTAGAAATGATTTCAAAAAAGTAAAATGTCAAGGGGTGCCTGGGTGGCTCAGTCGGTTAAGCATCTGGCTTCAGCTCAGTTCATGATCCTAGGATCCTGGGATCGAGCCCCACTCGGGCTCCCTGCTCAGCAGGGAGTCTGTTTCTCCCTCCCTCTCTGCTGCTTGCCCTGCTTATGCTTTCTGTCAAACAAATAAATATATATATTTTTAAAAACAGAGTAAGATGCTCAAGAAAAAGTCATATTTATTAAATTTCTCTGAGGCCAAATGAGTCTTAAATTTTATACAGATAAAAAGACTTTGGTGTTCCTAGAAAATTAGGTGCGCCATAGATTGTAAAAGATTGTACATACTCTTAGAACAGGATTGCCTTTCCATCGGAAGTCGGGGGGGGAAGAGAATATACAAGATCAAATCAAACATGTCTTTGGTTCGTGTAGGGAGAACAATGTAAATTCCTTATTATGTTTATATATCTTGACCTTGGAGTCTCAGAAGCACTTTGGAGATCGATTTTCTGGGGTCCTGATGTCATCTTGCTGCTTTCTTTTTCCTCCCCTCCACTGTTTGACTGTATTTGTATGGGTGATTTATTTGCCCATTTCCTCAATTTTACTGTGAGCCTTGAATGGACTCTGCCACATACTTAGTCCTACACAGAGAGTAGAGAAGAAACCATTTTTATATTGAATTGTTGCTGCAGAGTCCCATAGTGAATAATGATTTGAAGAAGAGAAAACTTGTATTGGCTACTCTGGAATGTATGAATAAAATTTTATCATCTACTTTAGTATTTCTCAAATGCTGCTCTTCCCTAGTGGGTAGGGAGTAATGGATGAATTGGCAGAAGGCAAGGGCAAAAGTTGAGTCTCTAGGCTCCCCAACTTCACCTGAGTTCAGTATATTTTTTGTTAGGACTTCTGTAATTTGAACAGAAAGTTTTACGACCAGAGTTTTCAATATTTGTTGTTCTTGTTGCTTAGGCACAAACTAGCTTCATTTGAAATATCAGTGCAACTGAATCATGATGAAGAGGAAAAACAAAGGAGCTGTGAAAATAGGGCTTATCTGTGCCTTAGCTATTATTATAAAAGAGAAAAAATAAGGAAGGCTCTTTAAAAATGAGAGAAATTAGTATCGTATTATCTGAGTGTGTGATGATGGAAAAGGGCTGGCTTCTGACTTGCAGACTTTTAACTCAGCCTCCAAAGGTCAGAGAGGACAAAAAGCTATTATGTTCGAACAGGTGTTTTGAGACCTTTGGAAATGAGTTTGCAATTTGAGTTGCATTCAGAGACAACAGGGCTATATCACTGTAAAAACCAACCACTCACTGTTGCAGGAATTTCTGCAAGAAGACTTTTGCATGCAGAAGTCCAACGGGAAACGTGTCAGACATGCTTACTCTTGAAAAATTGGTAGCTAAACCTTACGCCAGAGATCCTGCTGGCCATGCATATTTTATTTGATCCTACATCTTTGGCTTGAGTCACCATTCTCTTGGAAACATTCACTCTACCTTTACTCAGTTTGGGTGGAAAAAAAACTTTTGATCACATTTCTTTGCCAATGTGTTTGATCAAGTCTCACCACGTGCAAAATATCAAAGCAGCTGAGGATGTGAGTCTTTCCACTGCATTTCTTATGCCTTGACCCTGGACATAATTCACATACTCAACATGTAACGATTGAATTCAACATGTTCTAAATATTGTGGTGCAACCGATATACAATCATTGAGGAAATAAAGAGCAAGGACTTTGTTGAACACTGTTTAGGCTACATTCACAAGTCATCATCAGTTCTAGTATGCCCTTTCTAAGGATGCCTTTCTTTTCTCATTCATTTAAAGAGGACTTATTTTGATTAAGTTAGTAGCTATTAGAATAAAATAGTACACTGACTCCAGAAAGTCTAGTGATTTCTTTTCATTGGTGATCTGTCGTTATGCGACACCTGCATTCTCTTCTTAGTTGAACCATAAAGATGAACGAGAGTCCAGTCTTGATAAGAGGTTCATTCACATTTTCCGTTATTATAGATGTTAATATTCAGTGATTAAAGAAGCATCCAGTTCTCATTCAACTGTATCCTGAATGGCAGTATGTGGAACAAAGGAAAAGGAAACATGCTATTTCTGAACTTGATGCCAGCCGCCCTGTTCTTTTTTGTCTGGCTTGATTATGTTAAAATCTCAGTTAATGATGTTGACAAGTATGTACACTTACAGTTGCCATTCAGGCTTCAACTTTCACAAAAGAACTGCTGGAGAAGTTCTGGGCCCAAGATGGCTGCTGGGATAAAAGGCACCTTTGACTAAAAAACACCACCTCTCCCCTCTGTGTGTGTGACCTGAAATGTAGCCACGCAGCCACCAGAAGGTGACTCTGAATGCAAAGATAGAAAGAGAAAATTGCAGGGTTCATGGTTGCCAGGACAAGGTTACATAAAGTTGGCCATACAATTGCAATCATGCTGGTAAATCAATATGTGTTGCCATGGAGAGATGGCTAGAAGAGGAAAAACAGATGGTGGTGGTCATGGTGGAGACAAAGACATAAGATCCCCAAATCTCCTCCCACATAAAGGTTATATAGAATTCAACAATTCAGGGCAGAATGTCATGTATATAGCTTGAAGACTTCCATTACCATTTTACCACATTAATGCAAAATTATGCCATTAAAATCGTCATGTTGTTCATCTCTTTATTTCCCTTACAGCCCAAGCAAAAAAAAAACTCCACCACTTGACCTGTCAAACCACTGCCCTTATTTCATTCAACTCATGTAAATACCCATTTTATTTACTACATCTATCATGATTTAAAGCAAGATTACCCACTGAGTATTTTCACTGCAAAAAAAAAAGTATCCTTTCTTTCTCTGAAGAGAATATTATTTGACAGATATTTATCATACAGCCATTAGCACAAACATCGCTATATTCCTTGTATGTATGCTACCTGATAAAAACATAAGCTGACCCAGGCCCTGGATTATTAAAGCCTTATATCTCATGCTACAATTTTGCCCACGAATGTTTACATAATGAGAATGAATCTGCAGTTTTGTTTTGTTTTTTTTTTTGCTTAACACACAGTTTGATCCATGAGTTTCTAAAAACCCATAGCTTAATACTGAAAAATTAGATCTTAATCACTATTATAAAAGAAGAATTCTACTTTTATTTGTTCTAATGTATAGTAACAGTAGCATCTCTTGCCGGAGAACTAGATGAGTGCAATTTTCCACTTTGTCTCAAAACATAAAGATGACCTATGTCAGTAATGTCCTAATAAAATATATCAGTGGAATTTTATTCCCTTGAAATGAGACATTTTTCTTTATAATTTCGTAAGAGGAACATGTAATAGAGGCAGTATGATACTTGAGCTCAGAAACATCTTTGAAGACATATTTCTGGCAATAGGGTAGAATAATTTTCCTGAATATCACTGATATTAAAAACAACTGTAAATGTCGGATTTTTTTAAAAGAGTTTATTTATTTGTCAGAGAGAGAGAAAGAGAGCACACAAACAGGCAGAGTAGTAGGCAGAGGCAGAGAGAGAAGCAGGCTCCCTGCCGAGCAAGGAGCCCAATGAGGGACTGAATCCCAGGATGTTGGGATCATGACCTGAGCCAAAGGCAGTGGCTTAACCAATTGAGCCACCCAGGCATCCCTAAATGTCAGATTTTAAAAATGTTTTAATTCCATCAATGAACTAACAGGAAACTAAGTTTTTCTAAACCTGAGCTTCAGTTTCCAAGACTCAAAGAAAGAATAGTGAAAAAGAGATAAATCTCAAAGGACCACTGAGGCTAGGAGTTTAATATAAGAACCATTTCATAGAGCTGAACCCCAAACAGCTAAAGCTTCAAAGTGAAGGTGAGTACTAGACCCAAGCCCCCCCAACCCGTCTACCCAAAAATAAATAAACTTACCTGCCTCCAATCCTGGTACAACATGGAGAAAAATAAAATTTTCTCCTGAATGTTCATAAAATAGATTAGTCTCCACATGGATTTGTAAGCTAAATTCACACACTTGTGTGATCCAGAAAATCTATAAACAAAGAATTTAAATTCAAGTAGCAGTAGACTATTAGTGTCTCAGGTCACCTGGCAAATACAAGTGAAAATCCAAAAGCAAATAAAAATCCTTTTGGAGGTTATCTGCTTTCAGAACAAATAACAAAATTTCCCCCAGGTAAAGTTCCAAGGAAGTAGACTCAAAATCAACAATTCAGAATATATAGAGAACCAAGGCACCATACCTATAAAGCAACAGAAAAAGCAAACTGAATTAAACAAGCTGAATTAAACCCACAAAGATACCAGAGGTAGAATATGAAATAAGTACAAATAAATATACTCAAAGAAGTAAAAGAGGTTTGATGTAAGGAAAGAGCAAAAAGAATCATATACAATTAACAGAAATTAAAAAAATGTAGTATTAATTTTTAAAAACTCAATGGGTGGGGCGCCTGGGTGGCTCAGTGGGTTGAGCCTCTGCCTTTGGCTCAGGTCATGATCCCAGAGTCCTGGGATCAAGCCCCACATTGGGCTCTCTGCTCAACAGGGACCCTGCTTTCCCCTCTCTCTCTGCTGCCTCTCTGCCTACTTGTGATCTCTCTCTCTGTGAAATAAATAAATAAAATCTTAAAAAAAAACTCAATGGATAAGTTTAGAAAATTCAAAATAATGGGGGAAATGATGAATGGGAAAATATTTTTGAGGATATTATACAGAATGCAGTAGGAAAAAAAAAAAAAAAAAAACAAGAGTTAGGAAATGTAGGAAATGAAGAGAGAGGAAGATGTAATGAGTTCTATGTGCCTGTATGGAGTTCTGGTAGGAAAAAAAGAGAAACCAAAAAAGACAAATGTTAAGTATTTGAAGAGAATTTTAGTTGAGAAGTTTTCAGAACTGATGAAAAACACCATTCTTCAGATGCTGGAAAACCACAAATTACCGACAAAGATAAATTAAAAGACATCGAAACAAAGATACATTATAATCAATCACCAAACTTCAAGAACATAGATTTTGAAATTTGTTGGTGGAGTAGGAAGGAGATACTGTGTTCAGAGGAAAAGATAATTACTCACTTCTTACTACCACGACTATGATCAGCACATTTTTTTAATGGGCAGAAAGTGAAATATACTTAATTGGCATTGTTTTTAAGTATTTGAATAAAATAAATACACTTTCAAGTGAAGAAGAATGGAAGGAGTTTACCACCAAGATATCCTCATTTAACAAATCTGAAAATATATTTTTCAGAAAAAAAATATTTTCCCAGAGAGAAAGGCTTAGAGACAAGAATAATTGATGAAGAGGAAGATGCTATATATGTGTAAAAATCAGATACATTGACTGAATAAAATAATAATTATAATGTCAAAAGAGAAAACTACACATAGAAGTTGTTATTTGGAGAATTATATTGTTCTAAGGTCATTCTATTATTTAGGAAGAAGAGAAAGATAATGATTAACTGTAGACATTGATAACTATGTATGTATATGCTAAGAAGCCTAGTGTAATTGTTTAAATAAAGAAGTAAAGTCCATGCACTTGAAACTAATAAGAGGAGAAAACAGAAAGGGGGAAAAATGATCATTCCAAAATAAAGGTAGGAAAAAGAAGCCTAGAAATGGCAAGAAAAATAAATACAAAACCAGGATAATAAAAGCAATACAAACATATCATTAATCACACTAAATATAATTGGACAAAATGCTTGACTTAAAAGACAAGGATTCTTAGGTTGAATTGAAATTAAAAGTCCAGTAAAAACTTATGTCATTTATGTGATGTGAGTTTTTTATTGATAACATACAGATGAGTCATGTTTCTTAATCCACTTTGTCAATTTCTATCTTTTGATTGATATATTTAGACCATTTACATTTAATGTGATTCTTGATATATTAAGGATTGAAATTCTAATATTTTATTTTGTATTTTGTTTCTCACTTTTTTTCATGTCTCTATTTTCTTTTCTTGACTTCATGTGCATTAGTTGGACATTTTTCAGAATTCAATTTTGATTTATCTATAGTGTCATTTAACACATCTCTATGTAGAGCTCTTTTAGTCGATTCTCTTGGAGTGACATAATTTACCTCAATCTATTGGTGTCATCATTTTACCAGTTCAGGTAAAGTATAAAACCCTGGGACCTCGTATTTTTTCTCTTACCCTACCCCTTTAATAATATAATTATTTGAGATATTTCTTCCACATATATTTGGAACCACAACCATATTATAGATTTTGCTTCAGTCATCAAATATATTTCAGATACTTCAAGAGAAGAAGGAAAGCCTATTGTATTTGCTGGTATTTCTGCTTATTGTGTTCTTTCTTCCATTCTGACATTTCATGATTCTTTCTTTGATCATTTTCTTTCCATTTAGAGAGTTTCTTTTAGCCAATTTTTTAGGATAAGTGTGCTGATGACAGATTTTCTTGATTCTTCTTTATCTGAGAATGTCTTGATTTCCATAAATTCCTGAAAAATATTGTTGTTGGGTATGAAATTTTCTGTTTACAGTTTCTTCCAGTATTTGAAAACTATTGTGCTACTTTGTTCTGGTTTCCATAGTTTCTGGTGTTAAATGAGTTAAAATTATTTTCTTCTATAATTTAAGTATTGTTTTACTCTGGCTGCTGTCGGGAGAGTTTACCTACCTGTCTTTAGTTTTCAGAAGTTCAATTATAATGCATCTTGTCATATATTTCTTTGGATTTATTCTGATAGAGGTTCACTCAATTTGTTCAATCTCTAGGTTTATTTCTCTTGCTATTTTGGGGAAATTTTCATCTATTACTTCGTCAAAAGTTTTTTTCAGGCTCACTCTCTTTGTCTTCTCCATTTGGGAGTCCAATGACAGAAATGCTAAATATTTTGGTATAGTTTCATAGGCCCTTGCCTCTCTGGTCATTTCTTTTTTCAATTTGTTTTTTCTTTGGTTTTCAAATTGAGTAATTTGTGTTGTTCTAGCTTTCATTCTATTGCTTCTTTCCTCTCTCCCCTCCTTTCTGTTGTTAACCCCATCCACTGAGCTTTTTGTTTTGCTTATTATATTTTGAGTCCTGAAATTTCCATTTTGTTCTTTAGATCTCCTTTGCTGAGGATTTCTAATTTTTGCTGAAGCTTTCTAATTTTTCATTTGTTTCAGGTATGCTTATAATTCCTTATTGAATCATTTTTGTCAAGGCTGCTTTAAAATCTTTGTCAGATAATTTTAACATCTGTCTGTTCTCGGCATTGGCATCTATTATCTGTCTTTTTCTTGTAAGGTTGAGATCTTCTTAATTCTTGGTACAAGTGACTTTAAAATATGGACAACTTTATATTATGTTATGAGACTCTAGATCTTATTTAAACATCCCATTTTAACTGTCTTTTTTGTGACACTGCTCTAGCAAGAGAAGAGGGTGCAGTAGGCTTCAAGTAGAGTGGAAATACAGATTTCCTTTTCAGACTCCTCTGATACCCCTTTACTCTAGGTGTGAATGGGAATTTCATCTCCACTGGCACCATGGTGGGAAGAGCCTCATTATCTCTCAAAGGGAGAGATGCCTCATCACCACCAAGTAGGAGTGGAAGTTCTAGCTCCCCATATAGTCACCACAGTCACTCTAGGGTGGAGAGCGCCCATTATTGGCTGGCAGGGATGAAAATCTCAACTCCCTATTTGGACTTCTCTGACACCATCCTTGCCTTATTATGTTTTCACTAGTGCAGAATTATAAGCTCCTCACTCAGCCTTCTTGGCATCACTGTGGGAGTGGCTGCACTTTTTTTGATGGTGTTTGACTGGAGTAGAGTGGTTATTGCCTAAAAGTTTTCACTCTTGCTGAGCAAGCACAGCCCTTTTCCTAATCCCTGGACTAGAGAGAACAAGTTTTGAAGGACTTTTTTGTCTGCACCTACTGACATTTCTGAGTTACCAGTTTTATAATTCCAAGTCTGGAGTATAGGGAGCAAAAGAAAAGCCAGGGAAATCAACATCTACCTCATCATTCTTCAGGTTTCTAACTGCTCTACCTTCTTCTCAGGTTGCTAACTGCTCTACCTTCTTCTCTCTACCTTTCAGAGTGCTATGTTTGTTTAAAATGTGATGTCTGAGGTTTGTAGATGTACTTAGCAGAATGATGCAGAAAAGTACGCCTCCTCCATCTTCCTGCAGGAGAAAATCTTACCTTTTTTTAATTACTTCCTAGAAATTATTGGATTTATTCTTACAACCTTGTTACCACAGATCAGAAAATAAATTCATGAAGCAGACACAAATGAGAAGATGTCTGTAAACTTTATAAACTGTATGTATATTTTTTCTAAAATATTTAAGCCATATAGGAATTAATATAAACCTTCAGGGAAAGGCCATACTCTGGTGTAAAAATTCTGGACTCTGGTGCCTGAGTGAGCTAGATTCTCATGTTGATTCTTGACTGTATTATTTGCCCTTTAAATCTGTGTAAAATGAAAGCAAAAATGCCCTCTTCATAGGGTATACTATAGGGTGTATGACACAAAATGTAGTATCTATCATACAATAGGTGATAGGCAAATATTAGCTCCCTCTTCTTCCCCTAACTTTATCAGAAATAGAAGTAGATTTGTAAAAACAATAGTCCTTCTTTTATTTTAAAATGTAAAGCTCTTTGAGGCCTCAGTCAAAGGATCACAAATATGTTCTGTACTCTTAACATGTGAAGGCTCAGCATGGAACAGTCATTATATTAACTGTACATAAATTGTGGGGAAAAGCATTATCCCTACACAGAACTTTACAAATATGGATCCTCAGTAGAAGCAAGGGAATGAGTGGGGCTGAGATAAAAGCTCAAGGTGTTGAAAGTCTATCTCTGTATGATCGGCATAGCTCCACCAGAGCTCATAAAATTAACACTAACTCAACCCTGTCACTAACAGGGGACCCAGAAGACAGATCATAGACAGATCACAGATCTGTTTTATTTCATCTGTTTTTACACTCACAGTCTAAAACACTGGGCTCTAAGAGACTGATCAGGCTTCACTGATCCTTTGAGAAACACCTTAATGTCCAAAAAGTATGAGTGTGGTTAAATCAGTTTGTCTCCTGAAACCTTGAAGATGAAAGATGCCTGTATCAAGTTAATGAAGACCATCTCAGCAAATTAGGTCACAGCTATTGGGCAGTGATAGCTGTGAAGAAGAAATACAGTGCAAGTTTACATCAGAAATACCTCGAACATTGTCTGAGGTTTCCACTAGTTCTACCAGAAAGACTACGTTCCACTGTCAGCGGTTTCAGCCCCTACCAGGCCCCTTCCCAGAATATCGACAGCAATAAGATACTCAAGCAGCTGCTACCTAGTGCAATCAGGACAGCAAGAGAAAGACTAAGAGAACCATAGTAAGAAAAAGAAGCAGTTGATGACATCAACCTACTTTAACACCATCACCCTGTATTGCTTAAATGTTAATTGTGCACTCTAATTTTCAAATGAGAATGGCTTCTCTATAACATTGATGCTTTGACATGTTCAGGGGTTTTTTTCCTGTATCATTTTCTAAAGAAGAAACATTTAATTTCACCCACAAATGAAAAATCTACTTCTTGCTGAAAATGTATACTTTAAAGGAATTCTTTAAAGGCATTCTTGCAGGTGGTCTCTGCTACAAATAAAAATGTGAAAAGGCCCTTAAAGAAACTTTTGGCCCATAACCCTCTCTTCTGTCTTCTCATGCTGGGTTGCCATTTAAGTAAAACCTCCATGGGAGTCTTAAATGCCACAGCAGGCATGTTCCCGCCAGCTGTTTGTGGGATTGTATAGGTCACCCAGCCTAGGGGGTTCAACTTTAGTGTTCTTGGATCCATTATGGCTCCACTGGAGGGTTGAAATTCAATCTTCAATCACTGTTCTGTAACAAATTGACACTTTGGGCTTTTGCTAAAATAGTTGCCTTATTCCTGGTTTGAGCTATTCATGGACCGGAACTGCATTTCTTAAGGTCGGCTTCTGCCTGGCTAAGTTGGAGGAGTTAGGCTGTGGGATAATTTCTGGAGGGGGAAGGATACTTAGAAGCTGAATCAAATGATGAAATCACACTGTCTGGAGGTCAAGGGACACCCTTGAACAAACACTAACAGATTATTCCCTTCTGCCTAATTTTTGTGGAATTCTTACACAGAGTATTATTGATTTCATGTGAAAGAAGGAGAGAGAGTATCCTCCCCCTAGTTTCTTCACAGCATGGGTTTGTCTTGCATCTGTATCAGTGTCTGCAGTGCTAGAAACCAAGTGTGAAAGCCACCGTCTGGATAAAAACCTGTTGGTAAAGGGGCATCTGGGTGGCCAGTTAAGCATCTGCCTTTGGCTCAGGTGATGATCTCAGAGTCCTGGGATCGAGCCCCGCATCGGGCTCCCTGCTACGTGGGGAGTCTGCTTCTTCCTCTCCCTCTGTGAACTCTCTTGCTCTCACTCTCCCTCAGATAAATAAATAAAAATCTTTTTTTTTTTTAAAGAACCTATTGGTAAATGTAAGAATCCTTTTAAAATGTTTGCTGCCAAAGCATTTTAAAAGTTTACTTAATTATAAGAAGCCCATTTCTTATATTTAAACCCTGGAGCTTGAAATTTTATATATTTAGCAAAGCTAACTGAGTTGATATAAGACAAGTGGTGTTTAAAATAGTCCCTAACAGTAGGTAACCCAGAAGTTATTTTTAGTAGGCTTTCGGTTTCCTTAGAGCATGTTTTTTGCCCAGTTCTTACTATTATTTCAGTTATTCAAATTATATTTGGCTTAACCTAAATTGACTTTTTATGCACATATTGACAGAGAGGAGGGGGTCTCCATACCTGTATTGAGTTCAGTGGCAAAGTTCCTTGCTTTGACGTATTATCAAGGTAAGCCATCTACCAATGGACTACCCACACTAGGTTGTAATCCATATTTGAAAAAAAAGAAAGGATAAGGAAAGCCCACAGATGAAATATGTAACTGACGCTATGTAAGATTTGTAAGGATTTCAAACACATCAGCTTCAAAACTGTAATTTTCCTCCTTATTTTCAATGATTTTAACAGTATCCACCCAGCAAGTTTTCTTTGGTCAGAACAAAGATGTAAACCAAGTTGACCTGAGTTATCCTTCACCTCTCATTAAATTCTCATTCCTGAAAATTTCCACACTGTCTCTGTTCTGATTTCCCTTGTGTTACTCAGTTCAGGGTTCCATTGTCCCTCATGTGAAAATTGTAATACCTTTCATCATATGCCCTACCTTCAATCCAAGTCTTTCCCCATTACCTCCTTATTCCCATTACAAAATGGGATAAAAACACTTCCAAACTTCTGACAGAGAGGTTTTCTATGGCATAATACTATTTATGGAACTCTTATGCATGAGATAAAACCTTTAATGGCTTCTGAACAAGGTAAATCACAAACTCTTTAGCTAGGCACACCTTGCTCATCATTTTCCCCGATGAGGCACGTGTGCTATACCAGTGTTTAGCAAACTACAGCTCTTTTTCTTTTTTAAGATTATTTATTTATTTATTTGACAGAGAGAGAGATCACAAGTAGTCAGAGAGGCAGGCAGAGAGAGGGGGAAGCAGGCTCCCTGTTGAGCAGAGAGTCCAATGTGGGGCTCGATCCCAGGACCCTGAGATCATGACCTAAGTTGAAGGCAGAGACTTAACCCACTGAGCCACCCAGGCACCCCCAAACCACAGCTCTTGAACGACTGGTAGGTTGGAAATCAATTTAGTTGGTCTAGACTTGCACTGCTAATGAGATACAATAGAATAGACCAGACTATGGCATGCATAAGATTAAACATTGCTTCTTGATTGTTTTGTTTCAGTATGTATGCTGTCTATGTAAAATGTATTTCATAGTGTGGATTAACATGAAAGGCACACACACACACACACACACACAGACACACACACACAGTATGAGAGGAGAAGAGAGAGAGAGTTGGAGAGAGAGAGAGATGGTGGGAGAAATCTTTCTCTCAAGTAATCCATGTTTGTTAAATAAAATTTTTAGAAAAACTTGAATAGCAATAATGGTTAAATGACCAAGATCCTACCATTTGGTTATAGTTTAGACAGGTGGATTTAATGTTGTATGTTTCTATACACAGATTTACCTGGATAGCAACACAGGATTTAATACACTTAGTAGGGTCTCAAAATATGTTGGTTGAATATATAGATATTTTTCTTGTTATCAAGTAGAATGTCATTATATGTACACATGATTTTGTCTTACATAATATATTATGATTAGTTTTTTTAAATCAATGCATATTGATCTACATTATTTTGTATGGATATGTAGTGGTTCACTTTATCTATATACACTTTTAATATCTCATAATATTGGACACTTAGTTTTCTAACCCCTTCATTATGAACATCACTTTTGTGAACATCCTTATATGAGCAAATATGTATGTATATATATATATGTACACACACACATATGTTACATACACATATGTGTGTATACATGTGCATCAGGCACAGATTTAAGTGTCTCATATATATATACATATATATAAACTCATTCAGTCTACAAAAGCACATGATGAAATAGATTCTATCATTTTACAGATGAGGAGCCATGACACAGAGAATTTAAGTGTATTGCCCAAGATCACATGTTAATAAGTGACAGTCAGGATTTGAAACTAACCACTCTGTTTCAAGAGTCCATGTACCTAACACTGTGCAATGATCCTTTGACTTATTAATTAATTAAGATAAATTCCTGAAAGTAGACTTTGAAATGTTATGCTGTGCCTTTTACTTTACTTGTTCTGTAATTATTTTAACAAATTGTTTAATTATTTAATTGATTGCTTTAATTAATTGCTCTTTAATTGTGCTTTAATTATATGTCATTGTTATTTCATTGTTGATTTAATTGCCTCCACTCTTCTTTGCATGAAAAATTTTGATCATTCTTTGGGAGCCATGCTCAATAGCCACCTTTTCTATAAGCGTTTCTGAAACATGCTGATCAGGCCAGGCAGAGGTTAAAACACTTTTCTCTGTGTTTCTTTAGCTCTTTGAACACTGCTGTACCACAGTGTATATATTTTATTTTAATTATTTGATCTATGTCTTTCTTCCCCACCAGAGTATGAACTAACTTCTCCAGTCCAAGAATTCTACCATTCATCCTTATAGCCTGCCTATGTCCTAGCTATTATGAAATGGTACATGCTGAACAAATGAATGAATTTACACAAAAGAAAAAATAATTGGCTAAGTTTAAAAAACTGAATCTAAAAAGAAATCACTGATGACATTCTAATGATTGGATGAAAAGTACTTTTGAAACTATTTTATGATTGTCTCTGCATTCTTTCCATATTACCTTGATTAATCATTTCATATATGATTTGGTATTGTGGTTTTTGTAATGCCTGCCATTCAAAGCATACTCTGGACTCTAGAAAAAACAACTACTACAAGGGCTCTTTCAATTAATTCTTCTTGAAAAAGTCAGAGTATCTTGAATTTGGTTAGTAGAGTGACTTGAAAATACAAACTGCTACATAAGTGCTGAGTGTTGTTACTGATCATTAAGTATCCCATAGCCCAAGAAATTTTCCTCATTATTGGCATGAAAGTGTTTTTATCTAGGCAAAGATTAAGGGCTTATTCATAATATTTTCATTTCAAATGGGATAGTACTGAGATATTATATGATATGTATCCTAGTATATGTACTGGAAATATTTATCCCTTCCTTTCCATTATCCCTTGTTGGTAGAGCTTATGGCTACTTCTGTGGACTTAAAACTCTTTTTACTTAATCAAAATCCTAATACCTACATCACAAGTCTTGAATTTTAATACTACTTCAGTGAGTTTTTCTGGAAAGAAGCCTTCCTATAGGTACAAGAAGGTTTGCGAGAAGTCTAGTAAAGTAAGTTTGAGCAACAACTTAGACAGTGACACCTGGCATTAAGGAACATACACCCCCTAGCATTCATGGTTCCACAACATTGAGCTACATAAACACTAATGGCTATTCAGCCATTGGAAAGGGCAGTAAAAATCAAGCAACAGGAAAAAGAGGTTATCTAGTAAACATGATTTGACTTTATTCATTTCCCTAAATGATTGGTTTCTGGATTCGATGGAATAATCTTTGCCATCTACCCCTACCAAAGATAATACAAAACCATGCAGAAATTGTGAAGCCTTTAACATTATTCCTGTCGTTATTGGATAAACCAAATCACAAGCAGGCCAGGCCATATCTAGAATTCTTGGATCACTGAAATTTGTGCACCTCCTAAGGCTCAATTAGTCTACAAACATTGAAACTTCTCTGGAATAGCACCTGCTTTAGGGTATTGGTAAATCTCCAAGTTGTTAGAACTCTTTGTGACATGGATCTATGAAACAGACTCATGATATAAATGCTATTGATCCTTTTCTTAGAGCCATGAAGGAATATTCACAAAGTATAGCTTGAAATATAAGACCATAATTTGGCCTCGGACAGGTGTGTGAGCATACGAGTTGGGCGCTATCACCTCCAAGCTTGAAAAGTCCTCTGGGAATTGAGTAGCCATGAGATTTTTGAGCAAAGGAAAGAAGGATGATGGTGGTGGAGTGAAGGGCTATATCGATTTCCTGGACACAAAGAAACCTACTCTAGTAACTCAAAACTTACTTGAAATGGCCTGATATCAATTTAGCTAATAGGAATGTTAATTAGAGCTTTTAAATTCCCACTTTAAGGAAAGATTTGATCCTTCATGGTTATAAAATACTGACTGCCTGAATCCCTAGGCAAGAGGTTAAACAGATGAGTATATCAGTCATACAATACGCTTTAATTTCACAGTGTTTTATGAAACTAAGTTTTGATCAAATGCTTTCTTATGATTCTGCCCACATGAAAAACCCTGTTTTGATCTTTTTTATTGAGTCTGCCTCCAGTGAGCAGGGTAAAAGGCCCAGGGGAATAGGAGCAAACGCCAGCTCACTTTTCTTACTGGGAGGTAGACTCTCCAAGGGTACTCACTCCTTAAGAATGAGCATTCTAACCCAGCTTTTGTTTGGGCAGAAGCTTATTGTGTAGACCCAGCCTAGGTAAATGCCCGGGGAAATGTTTGGTCACCTAGAGTTTTTATAGCTCTTTAATTAAGTATAAATTAATTTTCACAATTATTAATAATTACGAGCAATTAAGCAAATACCATGTGAATCATTAAACATAATATATGGATCAATAAGAAAGTTACTGTGTTTTAAAGGTGCTCCTATTTGTGTGGGCATAAAATAAGGAAGCAGAAATATTTCTTGATACTGGTATGTGTGGTTAATGTGGGTTGCAGTTAATGATTCATAGATTTATAAGGAATATTCCACCTATTTCAAGGTGAAATATATTTCACCTTGAAGCCTGGTGAGAGGAAATGCCTGACCCTACAGAAAGAATTTTAGAGCACAACTCCATTCCCGTTGCCATACATACAGAATGTTAAGCCTTTCCCAACTTTTGTTGAATATACTTTATATAGTCAAATCACACATACATTTTGTTCCATAACCATAATGAAGACTTCCACACTTCCTACAATTTTATTCTGAAAGCTATAATACAGTAAGCAATATTTACATTATAATGAATATTTTTCATGCAGCCCCAAGTATGAGCTAGGGTTACATTTCTCTCCTATAGTTCCAATGGTCTTATCCCTCCATCACTCAAGGAGAATGTTTGAATGGCTTTTTCATATTTACATTCAGAATAACTCCCCATTCTAATTTGCTTTGTATCTTTAACCATGCTCTCCTTACATCACTGATTTGGTCCTCTTTCCTCCCTCCCTCCTTCCCTCTCTCCCTCTCTCCCTTCCTTCCTTCCCTCCATCTTGTTTTTCCTTCCATTTGATTAAGATTCTGATTGTATTTAATTTTTATCTTATTAGGAAAAGAAACATATCCTATTACATCATATTCTCATAGCTTCCAGAGTTTTACCTTCTTTTTAGTTCACTAAATCCTTAGAAAGGATTTCATTGTTTTTTAGATCACTGCTTCATGTTTTACACTGGTGACTGGTTGGTTTTTTGCTTTCTCTGGAGTGTCCCATGGACTTTAAATTTTCCTGATTTCTCTACTTTATTGATATCTCAAAATCTTCAAATGTCTCAGTTATTCTCTTCTTTGCTATGGCATCTCTGCTGGTACTGTCTTTGAGCCCATCCATGCCTCTGTGTTCGTCAGAGCTGGGTGTCCTCTGTTCATGCTACGTTGTACATTTGATCATTTCCTTTCATTAACTTTCTGGATCAGAACCACTGTTTTCTGGGTGCTGTATTCAGTGGTGCACAGGTAACGTTTAACATTCTTATAACAAACAAAACCCTGCTTTTTAGCATTTCCCAATGTCCATATTGTACATATTTCCATAATGGTTGATGTCAGGTTCCCAACTTGAAGTCACTGACCATGGATTTGGGAAGAGATGCACCCAGTGGGCACTCCTGGGCATGCTCCATTGATGAGAACCATTCTGACAGAGATATTTCTAAAATAAATTCATCCGCTCTGAGTTAACAAAGCAACCTGGATCTCATTTAACTTCATTTAGTGGCTCTGGGTCATTATTATTAATGTCAAGCTCTAAGGCAATAAGTGGTGTCTCTAGAGATTATGACATTTAGAGAGAAGATCTTTGCCTATAAACTAAATGACAAAATAGCTTAACATGGAAATTAGATCAAATAATCAAGTAAAAAAATGCAATGGTGGTTTGTTTACTTTGGATGGACTTTTTGTTGTTAGTTGACTTTTTAAAATACAACACAGTTGACCCTTGAACAACAGGAGGTTAAGAACACCAACCCCTCGCACAGTTGAAAATCCAAATATAACTCTTGACTCCCCCACAATTTAACTACCAGTAGCCTACTGTTGACTGGAATGAATGAAATGAAACAATGAAAACAGTCAATTAACATATATTTTGTATGTTTTGCATATTATATATTGTATTCTTATAATAATGTAAGCTAGAGAAAAGAAAATGTTACTAAGAAAATCACAAGAGAAAATACATTTATAGTGCCATGCTGTACTTATAAAAAAAATCCTCATCTAAGAACCTGTGCAATTCAAACCCGCGTTGTTCAGGGTCAACTACTGAAACATACTTTTCTTGGTTTGAATAGTCGTTAAAGCTGCCTTTCTTTTAATTCTCTATATGATCCCCTCCCTGTTTAGATTTTTTCTGACCTTTCATTTGTGCTCTTATTTCAAGCCACCTGAATCCATTTTTAAGTAAGTTATCAGAGAACAAATTTAATAGATATAGTGTCTTCAAGAAAGAAAGCAGATTTTCTAATAAGTGGTGTTAATTCAGCTTCTCTTTCATTATGTGTGTTTTCTTTAATATCATAAAAGAGAATGCTGTCCATGCATCTTCTGACAGAAAAGAAAATGGATTTTTCTCTGTTTGAAAAGTTCACTTTAAAGGTTTTTGTGATGCGCGACAGCTTTAAAATAGGGTTGCTTTTCAGAATAAATTGCCTGCAGCTGCTCTTCAGGCTTTCTTTTTTTATCTGAGCACATCCATCCTGTTTGGACATAAAAAACTGCATATTTACATCGCTGATGGGCCAATAAATAAAATGCTGCATTTTTTAGGGGAAGGTTCCAGGGAACTAATTAGAGTCACGAACAGACAAACAGGGGATTGAAAACATGGTGCTGCTTCTTACCTTCCTCTGATTATTTGGTGTTTTAGCCATTTCTGTGCATCCTCTCATTTGTGAGAGTAGGGGATGGTGACAGATCACTTGATGATCAAGAAATGCCCATGAAATGAATGTGGTTCTGGTGTGGTTGTCTTTAGGCATTTGCTCATTTCTCTTCTCCTCCACAGCTTGCTGAAGGTGAATTTTAACCAAGGTAAATTCAGCTTTCTGGATGGAGGACATTTCTTTATGTCCATGGAAATTAAAGCTATTCAGGCATACACCTGCCACATAACTAGAAAAATACCTAGGGTACCATTTTTATTTCAAATCTGCAGTTTCTAGTGCCATCAACATAGCTATTTGTTGAATCATTTTATTAGAATTGCTATTTTATCAAGGTAAATCTAGAAAAATGCCCGAAAGGTATAAAATTAGTGTCCAAATACAGCAGGTGGAACTATAAAATTTTTAGATACCCAATACAATAAATATCATTTTAATAGGATAATGATATTTTTGGCATTCACTGAACTATATGAGATTCTTCTGTTTCATCAATCATACACAAATTATCTAAGTGTATGTTTTAATACACTGTATAATTGATTAAAATGTAATTGTATATAATGCAAATGTAATAAACTGTGGCATGTCTATAATTGTAACAGTCCTGTAATTTTTAATTCTCTATTCAAAATGGATTTTGCCTAATCTAGGATGAATTCTCATATAAGTACATGATCTCAATAAAATATGATCCAAAAGAATTATTTAACTTAGTTTTACATGGGAGCTATGAGTCCAGAGCTAAATAAATCACTAAGCTTCATTATGAAAAAGTGGTTAGTCATTATCATCCATGATCGACTAATGAAAGCAAAGAAACTAAATATACTTGGCAATCTATATTTCTTACAAGAAGGCAGGGATGAGTGGGAGATTTGGGTTGTTTTTTGCTTGTTTGTTTGTTTGCTTGTTTTCTAAAATCATACCACTTCTAGCATTCAAGCCTGTAGTTATTTTTCCAAGTGTGTTATTCTAAGCCAATCATTTTATTTTTAAAAAATGACGAAGGGGGCGCCTGGGTGGCTCAACAGGTTAAGGCCTCTGCCTTCGGCTTGGGTCATGGTCCCAGGGTCCTGGGATGGAGCCCCACATCGGGCTCTCTGCTTGGCAGGGAGCCTGCTTCCCCCTCTCTCTCTGCCTGCCTCTGCCTACTTGTGATCTCTGTCTGTCAAATAAATAAATAAAATCTTTTGAAAAAAAAAATGATGAACTAAGGGGGCGCCTCTGTGGCTCAGTCAATTAACATCTGTCTTCAGGCTCAGGTCATGATCCCAGGACCCTGGGATCAAGTCACATCAGGCTCCCCGCTCAGTAGGAAGTCTGCTTGTCCCTCCCTCACTGTACCTCCCTCCTTCTTCTGTGTGCCCGCACTCTCTCTCTCTCAAATAAATAAATAAAATCTTTTAAAAAATGATGAACTCAGGGTGTCTTGGTGTTTCAGTTAGTTAAGTGGCTGCCGTTGGCTCAGGTCATGATCTAAGAGCCTGGGATTGAGTCCCACGTCTGGATCCCTCCTCAGGAGGGAGTCTGCTTCTCCCTCTGCCCACCCCCCCCCCCCCCCTTGAGCCTGCGCTCTCTCTCTCTCAAATAAATTTTAAAAAAATCTTTTTAAAAAATGATGAACTCGTATCATAGAATATAATACTCTAAAATATCTGCCTGGATTTTCTACTGAGAAAATGATTTAAGGAACATATGTCAAGCTCTCCAGATAGGTTTAAACTCTCTTTGTACTTTATAACCTCAAAGTTATCTTAGCGTATTTTCTGAGAGAAGTTACATAAAACAGTATGTGAAATGGGTGTCACAACTCTAGTGATGATGATGTCCATGAGTGTGATTGAAATTGACTATGCAGCCTTCTCTAGGCATGAAATAAATATTAAAATGGTATGACAATGCTTGGATTAGATGCTAATGGACTCTCTTTGCTTTATTTCAGCTCTCAGCCTTGGAGAGGCAAATCTTTGACTTCCTTGGCTTCCAGTGGGCACCAATTCTTGGAAATTTTCTACATATAATAGTCGTCATATTGGGTTTGTTTGGAACCATTCAGTACAGACCTCGATATATTGTGGTGGTAAGTTTTTTTATCCTGTATCTTGCAATAAGTGCTACAAAATTACTAAATGGAGGTTAATGAAATATCGTTAAGTTATTCCCTTGGATATGATGTGGCATTGTTGTTCAAGCCTTTAGGTATTGAATTCTGTTTGGAGATGCTAATCTGTGGGAAAATGACTGAGTGAATGCTTACAGTGAGATCAAAGCAACATGAGTGTGAATGTGAGACACATAGATCAAGACACCGTGTAACTAAATTCAAGTTTCATAAGGAAAATCAAAACAGGGTTTGGATAGAGTAGGAGGTCTGGCTGTGGTCCAGATGTCATGATGAGACATAAATGTACATTAACTCCCATTTCCATGATGTATGTCACTAAAAAGCAAACCTTCATAACCATAACTATTTACTGATAACAATAATATAATTTAATTTTAAATGATTTAGGACTTTACAAATGCATGTACTGAAGGTCATTTAGTACTCATCCCTCATGTATTTCATGCTTTATATCATTGAACTTGTCTCCATTTTGTTAAGATAAATTTGAAATGTTAATTCCATACTCCAACTATACCAAACATGCTCAGCACACTCCCCGTTGCAGGACAGTTGAATGACTTGTGTACTGTGTTCCACAATTAAATGGGAGTTATTCACAGTAATTAGTTTTCTAAAAAGGAAGCAGTGTTTTAGGCTACATGTATAAAGTTGTGAGAAATAAGCCTAAATAAGTGATTGTAACTAAGAATAACATACCTAAAATACTTATTGAGCCTAAATATATATATATCATGTTCAGAAGAATTAGTGAGTATTTTCTTGCAATGCGGTGACATTGCCTCACTAGAAGAAAACTCTAGACTTAAACATATGCCCTCTTTCAATTTTGATTTAATCCAGGCACAGCTATGAAAAGAATAAAGCTATGCATTTTTCTGTGAATGCATTAATTCTCTATTTTGACTCTCCACCTGGCTTTTTTGTATCTTTCCCCACATCACCAAAGTGACCCATAGCCGACTCTGAACTCAAAATGGCTGCCCGGGTGTTAGGAGAGTTTGATATCATCCAGCCAGCTGCAGGGACTAAACAATTTCTGCCTTACTCTTCTTCTCTGAAAACCAGCTTCTGCTAAGGCATGTATAATCTGCTAGAAGGGTGTTTCATGCAGTTGGATTTGTAGCATAAAACACTTCAATATGCATAATAACAAACTATCATATTGGATTCTGTTTTCAAGGTTGTTGCTGTAAACACAGCACTTTTTCTCACTGCAGACTTTATATTTTATGATGTCGGTGTTCCACAGAAGCCCCAAATGCCAGGGAGCTGACCTCTCTAGAATGAAGCTGTTGGCTCACATTAGGGACATTACCTGGTCCTGTTGGTTGTATCCTCCACATACTAGCTCTACACACTCTCACACAGCTAGGGCCTAGGTTGAGGCTTCTACCATTTCTTTCCAGGAAATGGACTTCCTTCCTGCTTTCAGCCTTCCACCTTCCAGTATATCATTTGCATTTTCCCTAAATCACTGGCTTAAAACTCTTCACTAGCTCTTAGCAAGATAAATCTAAGAATATCCTTGGCTGACCACCTGACTGAGCATGGATCTCACAATCAGTCTGTCCTCTCTCCCTCCTCTCCTTCCTTCTCCCCTTCCTACCCTCCCTATTTTATTTTATTTATTTAAGTAAACTTTACACCCTATATGAGGCTCAAACTCATGGCCCTGGGATCAAGTTGCACACTCTTCGGACTGAGCCAGCCAGGTGCATCTACCTCCCTTCTTTCTTAACTTTCTTCCTCCTTTTCTTCATTAATGTATTCATTCAAATACTATTTATTAAGTTTCTGCCATGTGTTTGGCATTTTGTTAAGTGTGAGCTATGTTGGTGATCAAATACAGACCCGGGGTCTCAAGAGGTGATGAAAAGATTGTGAAAGGGCCATGAGAAGGGTGACGGGGCTGAGAGTTTCGACGCTTCCATGTCCTGCTTCTACCTGCTTCTCCAGCCTCTCACCCTTATAGCCCTGCCTGTATATTTGAGCTCCAGGCACTGGAGCACACTTTCTTCCTTCTACGCACGTACTTCGGTATAGTTAATCACTCCTGTTCTGTGTCTTGAGCATATTTTATAATCGGTTCACACTTATGTCCTCCCACTAGGCAGCGTTCTTTGAGAACATGGAATGTACTAGATGCTCAGTAAATACTTATTTACTGTTTTCCCCCATGTAGTTCTTTATCCGTTCAGAGTCCATTCATGATAGAACTGGTGTCACTTCTTTCTCTGGTGTCTTTTCTTTTCTCCCTCCTCTCCCTTTTCCCTCTTGGGCATAAGAGGAGGCAGATTTAGATCTTTAAGAGTCTTCAAGAAAAATCTATTAGAAAAACGATCCATGGTTTTGCTCATGTTGATTTTCTCTTTTAATGTGGATGCCAATCAAATTTCTGCCTTTTGTTTGTTTCCTATCTTACTTAAGACCATATTCCAGGACAGGGAGAGAAAGAAAGCAATGAGTTGGTGGGAAAGCCCTCCATACCAAAGATGCTGTTGGATTTAATTTTCACAAATACCTATGGGTATGTGTTAGCATCCCTAATTTTATAGACAAGGAAAGTTTAAGTGACCAACCCCAAGAACCCAGATAGTTAAGTGGCAGAACTGGATGTGTATTGTCAGGTTCTTGAAGTTCATTTATCATGATTATTATATTTCATTTAACCACCAGGTTTCAGATGATATGGTGGCATTGCCAGTATAAATTTTGATCTTGGAAAGCATCCTGCCCTACCACTTCAGCTGATCACAGAATATTGTCACCTGTATGGGATTCCAGATCACCTCTTGTTCTAACATGGGTATAAATTGTCCATTTGGAAGAAATGGTTGAAGAGTCCTTAATCCACAAGCATGGGAAATCTGTTCACAAAGAGTACCTTTAATGGGAAGATCAAGTTGTTACTGGGAGGATGGCTAGGCCATGCTACCTTCTTCACACCACAGGCAGTTCATCCCTGAGCTGTTTTCATGAATGCTTTGGTTTGAATCTACCACTGGCAGCCAGGGATTAACTCTAGTATGGAAAAGTCAGAAAACAAATATGGCGTACACCATGTTAATCAAGGTGTGCCTTGGGAGGCACCAACTTTTCAGTGGCAACGAGAGGAGTCCTGGATCAGAAATTCATACTGACTTTTCACTGAGCAGGGAAAGAGCTTTTTGATTGCAGGAGATTTTCTCTCCAATTCACCTGCGGTATTCTTCATATTAGCGTCCTTTGTTAGCTGAAACAATCATCCATAATGCCGGTTAAACGTAATGCATTTTCCAAGTAACAGTCATTTTAGAGCACTGAAATTCAGATGGTAAGTTACTGCCATTTCTGACAACAAACAGGGTTTATCACAGCTGAATTTAAAGAATTAATCACCCTTATGAAAATGGTTATGGTAAAGGACCACTCAGAACAACCTCTACAGTGTCTATCGGCAAACTTCTGACTTCCTAGCATGGAAAATGAAAGCTCATAAAGACTGCTCCTTTGCTTACCTCTTCTGCCCGCCCCACTTCCCTACCTCATAGCAGCTGTGCTCAGCTATTGTGTTTTCTAAGGACCACATGCTGTTTCTGGCTGCCTCTGTTTGCATACACTGTACTTTCTGCCTGGAATGCCCTATTCTCCTTGCCCTCTTGGAAAACTCTTAATAATGCTTCCACTGAGTGGTCACCTCTTAAGAGCCTTGCTGAGCACCCCGCTCCAGGGTAAGTGCCTCCTCTTCTCTGCTCCCGTGGATCCTGGTGATATCTTCCACCTGAGCTCTCTGCACAGCCACAACCCTCACTTCTCGCTAGCTCCATTCACCCATGTCCTGCTGGCAGGCTCATTGTTCCTACCCATTGCTGTATTCTAGGTCCCTCTTGGTATGCATGGAGCTTTAAAGATACTTATACTTGAATGAACAAAGAATAAATGAATTAAAGTCTATTGGATGAGATTACTTTATAGGATAGACTGGACAATGATTTCTTATCTCAGAACACACCTACAATAGTTCAATAAGAGAAACTGGCCTTACTGTCTTGTTGATCTCAATTTGAGCCCAACTGAGGATTTACATGATATGGGACATGTGCTGCTCTGCCTTCACCTACCATTAGCTGACTTACTACTTTTTTTTTTTTTTTTAAGCAATAGAGTGTTGTGGACTCCTGCCACTGTATTTGAGGAGGTCCCATAGCAAAGACTATTAGAAAACTGTAGCCAATCACAAAACAAAAGAATAGTAATTCCACTCTGGATAGTATCACTACTGATAAGGTGCAGTTTGGTATTGTTATATTTACTTTTAGAACACCAAAACAACTTTGTCATATGGTACTTTTTACTGATTGAAATTTATTTTAGCATAGGTGCAAGGTGTGAGATATCTATCTATCCATCTACCTATCTACATAGATATCTAATTAGTGAATACCAAGGTCAGTTGTAAGGTTTGAACACACCTTTTGTGTTTCTTTCACTATAAACAAAATAAAGCAGAAAGCATAAAGTACCGTTCTAGAATCAACTGTTTCCTCCTGTCTGTTTATTCCTATATCAACTATTTTAAATCTTACATAGAAATCCCCAAATGAGATTCTACCTTAGGATTGTTTAAATCTGTTATTTCATGGCCAGTGATTGAATTAGGCAGTTTTAAGTTAATTTAAATGCAAAGGCATTAGCTAATTAAAAAAATTTTTGTATAAATACCAACTTTGGAAATTAATTCAAAACTGCTTTTAAAAAATTAGAAAGAAAGCCAAATTAATTTGCTAGGTCCACAGTTTAGTTATTGGCACTTTTATGCAAAAAGCTCATGTGCAAACAAGAACTTGTGTAATTTGAATTGTTACAGGGAAATTTCCCTGCTATGTCATCATAAATCTCCTTCCTGGGCCACTACTCAGCATGACAGTTGAGGAGAGACAAACCACGAGAGACTGTGGACTCTGAGAAACAAACTGAGGTTTTGGAGGGGAGGAGGCTGGGGGGTTGGGTGAGCCTGGTGATGGGTATTGAGGAGGGTACCTATTGCATGGAGCACTGGGTGTGGTACATAAACAATGAATTTTGGAACACTGAAAAAATAAAATAAAATAAAATAAAGTGTCCATTTTCCATTTAATTGGTCCTATATTATATCCCCTCCACCAATTACTGGGTGTGAAGTCTTGGAACATTAATTTACTTTATTTGTCCCATAGTTAACTTCATATGTAAAAACCTGACTCAGATTGTCTTTAAGAATTATATTATGTAATGTATGTGACTTGCTTAACATAACCGAACACAGAGTAGGTGCTTGGTAAATGACTGAACTGCTCAATATATCTTTTTTTGCTTTCAGTCTGCTTTTGGAGCAATTAAAATGAAGGGGACAGCACATTATTCTCAAGTTCTTCTGGAACTTACTAAACTCCAGAAACTGTTAGAACAATAAGTGAGCAAGAAACCTACATTTTAAAAATCATAAGTCTAACATATTGTTCATAATACTGTATCTGATTGATGCGCATGTGAATAAATGAAAAAATGGCCTTTCTTGTAATTGGAAAACAAGCTCAGGAAGTAAAAATAATTCATGTTATAGACTAATTGTTCAATGAGGAAGAAATAGACTGCAAGACTTCCAAAATTCATTTCCATTAAAAAACACTGAAAACTATCTTTGTAAAACCATGAAATATTCAGGAAGCTACTTAGAACACACAGACATTTTTTGTTTCATCTTATAGGCTTTATTTATGTAAATTAGGATTTAAAATATGTGTACTGAACATAGGCAAAGTACAACAAATAAATAGGTAGCTAGATAATTATACAGAGTAATTTTCTATATATATTGAGAAGTTGTTTTCTATACTGCAAATGTATGTATCTGGATATATGAGCATATAGGCAAGCTCCATGATAACCAGAAGGTATTTCTTAAAAATGGAGTTATTTCTTTTTTAATTCTTATTTCAGTTGAATTATAAATAAAGTAACCCATGTCAAAAAGAATACACATATTAGGGTGCCTGCGTGGCTCAGAGGGTTGAATGTCCAACTCTTGGTTGCAGCTCAGGTCATGATCTCATGGGTAATTGGATAGAGCCCCATGTCTGGCTCTGCACTCAGCGAGGAGTCTACTTGAAGATTCTCTCCCTCTGCCCCTCCCCCTACTTGCTCATGTTCTCCCTCTCTGTCATCAATAAATAAATCTTTAAGAAAAAGAATACATATGTTGTCCTAATACTTCCTGTGTAGGTAAATGCCTATCGATGAGTTTGTATCGCTTTCCCTATATCTCTATGTAGAGACTTGTGGCTCCAGTGCAGGCTGACATATATCATTTTCATGTCATAACAGTCCAAAACTCAGTCATACAAATACTCTTTGTTCTCAACAACCAATATGTCAGAAGAAAGAAGCTTACAGTATGGCTTTTAAAAAACCATAATGTTTATATCACGTATAACATGTTAGTTGCCAAGTGCAAAATAAGTTGTTATTCAAATACATTGCCAGCTGTAGAATCATATAAATGAAACTAATTTTTGAAAAACTGGCAATTTGGTGAATTGGTCACTTGATAAGTTGCAAAATTTGGTGAAGTATTAACTTCTAAATTATTCCATGGTCCTGTGTCTAAGATCTTTTAAAATGAAACCTATCACGTAATACTTAAGGAGCTCTGCTCTGAAGTCAGAATGTTAGAGTTCCTCTCCCAGCTATGACACTAAGTAGGTGGTCAAATGATTTCTCTCTTGCTTGGTTTAGTGTGATGGCTGAATAACTTGATCAATATCAAGTACTTAGCACAGTACCAGGAACATGGAAAGTGCTTAACACAGTACCAAGAACATAGAAAGCAGCAGAAGAATAGCTCATGTTATTGTTAGGAATTAGCAGCTGACATTTGGAATCTACTCAGCCTGATAGTTTTATCTTTAAAAGTTCACAAGTGGCATGAATCACTGCAGTCACTGAGTCAGTGCTGTGATTTTTAAACAGATTTGTTTTATTATGCATTTGTTGTAACTATGACTGGATTATCTTTTCTAAAAGAATACTTAAACATCTAAGTTCTCTATCCTAATAATTAAGAATCATATAGCTTTGCAATTACTTTGGTTTATTTCCTTATGTTAGTCTTACTTTCTTTTATGTCCTTACCTTAACCTTTATCATTGGCTTTTTTTCTCATGACTTAGCAGTCTGCACTGTTTTCTCATTCTGATAGGCTCATAATGAGATTAATTTAGAAGGAAAAATGTCAGATACCGATTAGCAACAACTTTAAAATTTGTTGTGGTTATTGTGATTTGATCAGTTTGCAAAAAGTATACGTTGAGGATGAAGGTTAGCTATTTTCACTATTCATAGGAATATTTTGTGACTTACAAAAGTGTATTTCAGGGCACTTGGCACATTTTAAAAACTGTCTAACTCCGTTCATATCAGAAGACTTTACTAACAGAAAATACTGGCAGCGTCAACAATATCTACAAATACCAAAATCCCCACTGTATATTTTAATTTGTATTAATGATTTAACTTATTTGCCAGCTTCTCTAAATGTCCAGTGATTTGGGAACCTTAACTCATAATAGTAATGATAATTATTATTATTATCATTATTATTATTCATAACATAACAAAAGCAAACCCCCCCCAAAAGATGATGTGACATCAAAGGTAACCATTTATAAAACTTTGCATCTACTTGAGATTATTTGAAAGCCTTTTAAAAATTATAAAAGACAGGGGCGCCTGGGTGGCTCAGTGGGTTAAGCCGCTGCCTTCGGCTCGGGTCATGATCTCGGGGTCCTGGGATCGAGTCCTGCATCGGGCTCTCTGCTCAGTGGGGAGCCTGCTTCCTCTTCTCTCTCTGCAGCCTCTCTGTCTACCTGTGATCTCTCTCTCTGTTAAATAAATGAATAAAATCTTTTAAAAAAAATAAAAAATAAGAAATAAAGACAGAAAGATACAAAGTGTAAATTAAATTTTATAAATAGTTAAAAGTTTCTGATAAGGTTTCCGGTAGGAATGTGGCTATTTTACACAGTATTTAAAATTCGTAATTTTATTATTTGAGACAGCATAGAATAAGCTAATGAAATGATTTCAATAACTATTTTAATTTGACAATAGCATGTGATGATTAAAATCACTGCTAAAAGCAGCAATTTAATTAGTAGGTCTATTTAAGGAATTAAGGATTTATAGATTTTTGTGCTACAGTAAAATGAATGAGAAAACCATTGTATTACATTTCCAGAGTGAATTCCGTCCTCAGTCATCCAAACTAGTGTGTATGTCAGTTGTACATCTCAGTTTCTTCATCAGTGACTGGGTGTGTTGTGCCCAAGACCCTCTCCGCAGACGAGTTTTGATCTCAGGCTACCTTAATTCAGACTGACCAATATTCTCAGGGAAGGCATTTCCTAATACATATTACACTAATAAAACCAGTTAATCAGGCAATCATGTTTAGAGTCTGTTGGATGTGATTGAGAGGTATTTTCCCATTATGGAAATTTGTCATTTATTTGCTCATTCTTCATCCTATTTCTTAATTTTTGTGTTTTTTGAAAAAATATTTTACATGATCACTTTGGAGGTATACCCACTCCACTCACACTAAAAGTTTGTTTAATTTTACTCCAAAGTTTGTTAATTTTACTCCAAACATCTATTTTCAAACATGGTCTTTATTCAGAGATGAGGAAGTGCTGAGTTTTGACTAACATTCCTAAAAACTTGACAGGTTAATATTATAACTAAAAGATAGATAGATAACCCAAAAAATTTGCATAATTGCATTCCCTAGAAAAGCTAATACTCAGAAAACAGAAATCAAGTCAGCACTTGGATTTAACTTTATCTGAAAGCCAGCAAAGCACTTTAAAACTAAATCTAGCTTTATTGGCATCTACTGAAAGCCGAAGAAACTATTGGATTTTTAATTTCTACATCTTAGGGGAGCTCATAAGGAGCACTCTTTTCTGAGCGTGCCCTGCTTCTTCCCAGAAGACTTAGACTTATTGACATTTTTATTATTGACTTATTTAGTATACATGACATCCATCTCTACATTTTTCAACTCTTTCTCCCCCTTGCCCCCTTTCTTTCTAGTACACAGTATGGACTGCCCTCTGGGTCACCTGGAATGTGTTCATTATCTGCTTTTATTTGGAAGTAGGTGGACTCTCTAAGGTAAGTTTATCATGCTTTTAAAGTACACCTTAAAAAGAGTACACTAACAAATAATTATTATGACTATATGTATGTGTGTGCATATAGAGTGTGTGTGTATGTGTGTATGTATATATATATATATACATATACATATATATATACATATACATATATATATACACACATAGAGAGAGAGAGAGGGAGAGAGAGAGTAATCTAAGTAACTCTAGAAATGTAATACTAATCAAAAACAAGTTTGGATACTGATCAGGAAAGAATGATCTTGGGAGAGTGTTAATTTAATGGAACTCCAAAACTATGGCATTATGGTGGTTTGTTAAGCTGTACTGAAACTCAGCTGCTAGTGTATCCTCGCGTCCCACTTAAAAAGGCTTCATGTTACAATGACAACAACCCCAAGTATTAAATGAAAAATGGTTTTGAGCATTCCCATAATTTAAAGTGGAAATGGGGATTAATGAAAATGTTAGTGTAATCAATATGAATAGCAAGTACGAATTCTGAAAAAAAAAAAAAAGTGTGACAAAGGATGAAGGTCTTATACGGGTAGTGGGAGAGCCGCTTGACTAACAACTAAGTGCATCTTGAAATTCTGCTCAGACGAAGAGAGCTGTCTTGATGCAACGTGTTACCAGCCTCATTTCTGTCTGTCTACGACTAGTGTCAGCAGAGCACACAATTTTCACAATTTCCTGCAAAAGCAGCTTTAGATTGCCATCCCAATGTAAAAGCAATGGGTAAAGATTCTAGCTGGATGTCTCATACATTTTGCTCTTAAACCAGCACAATTTTTATTTGTAGAAATCATTGAGAAGAAGTGGAACAGTATAATTACAAGGAGAATAAGAAAGCTGTAGTTTTGTTGTTGTTGTGTTTTGTTTTGTTTTTTCTATTTTTAGATTTCTTGTCATTGACTCTGTGTCTGCTCACTTATTCTATTGTATGATCGTCTGAAAACATCTGAGTAACATAATGGTCTTCTAGGAGCATTTGCAGCTTTAGATCTTAGAAATTTGCATTGGCCAGCACAGACTCAGAATTGTTAGGCTCCATTGAAGTCCATAGAGTAACAAAGAGTCTTTGATTCCGCTAAGCAGCAAATCTCCCTGAAGGATTTTCTCCAGAACCTCCTGAGTTGGTTACTCTTGATTCTACACTATAATAACTTTATAATTAGAATTTGTCATCATTTTCTCACATTGGTAAATGTGTTTGGGAGCCAAAAATGACATTGCTAATACTGACTTTTATACGAATGCACAAGTACCTACCTTTAATATTTGTGCCATTAATCACATTTTATCTCTAATTTTTAAGACAGAAGAAAGTACTTAAATCAGTGCCTTGCTATCTTCTGTTCTTCTGTCTTCTGCTTTGCTATCTTCTGCAGATTATAAAGTAATTTTAAAATGCAAATTTTGTGAATATAATAAATGTGAACAATGAGTTAAGCATAGCATTTTTCAAACCATGGCATTTTATATCTTGTAATTTGAATGGTCATTTTAAATCATTACTGTACTGGGTAGTAATTCTCTCCTATTTTCTTCCATATAAACCAATTTTTTTGGAAAATATTAGACCAGAAGAAACTGGCCCTATGGAATTGGTAACATGGTGCGCTAAAAGGAAACTGAACTTCAAATCCTAAGTCTTTCTTTCAAATCTTGTCTTTAGTACTTATGAACCACGGGCCCTTAGGCGAATCATTTAACCATGTTAAGTCTTGGTGAAATATAAAAACGGGACCAGCTTGCCGATAAATGGTAGTGGTAATCAACACTTGTTGGGTATGAAGCATTGTTTTAAGCACATAATTTATGGTAACTCGGGTGAGCTTCAAAACAACCCTACAAAGTGGTAAGAAGATAATAGTAGTCTTTTTTTTCCATACCGGTCTGTTTTCCCTCCACTGCACAAGGTAACTTCAGCAAATTGCTCTTTGTAACTGCTTTTCAAATATCAATATGCCCGGGGTGCCTGGGTGGCTCAGCGGGTTAAAGCCGCTGCCTTCGGCTCGGGTCATGATCCCAGGGTTGTGGGATCGAGCCCCGCATTGGGCTCTCTGCTCTGCAGACAGCCTGCTTCCTCCTCTCTCTCTGCCTCTCCGCCTACTTGTGATTTCTATTAAATAAATAAAATCTTAAAAAAAAAAAAAATCAATATGCCCGTTGAGAGTTTTTTCTTTCTAATTTCTTTGGGTGCAAGGTTAAAAACAACGGATATACTAGGCCCAGTCCCTCATTTTATCACGCATTCAAATGCCATTAGGCAATCAACCAACTATTCTAGGTCATTAAAAGGATAGATGACTCCAAAGATTCTCTGTTGTTTACTTCTATGAACTGCCTCAAAGGCTGGGAACATTTCCCTGGTTAGCTACAGTTTAGCCTCAGTTTCAATCTAGGAAATCTATTCTGAAAACTTGAACTGAGTTAAGGACATTTGACAAACCCAAGCCCCTCTGCGGCCCTTTGAGGCTGGACTCCAGTTTTTATAAGAAATTCCTTCTCCATATATGCTGGGACGTACTCTTTTAGAGCTATTTTTTGCTAGTTTGTGAAGGCATTTCTTGGCATTACCCACTTGGATAGACTAAAAGAAGTCTCCTTTGGCCTGGAGGTTTGCCTAAAATATCTATTTTAAGATAATAGATCTTTTCCCAAGAACCAGATTCAGATTAATATCCACCCTATCTCTATCCAGTGTCATTCCGGTGACAGGAACCACGTAATCATTCTTATTAACTATTAGCGCACATTACTGTGGGCATGAACAATTCTACATTTGGGCTCTTATAGGGATTCTTTTTTTTTTTTTTACGACTTTATTTTTTTATTTGACAGAGAAAGAGAAAGAGGCAGCGAGAGAGGGAACACAAGCAGGGGAATGGGAGAAGGAGAAGCAGGTTTCCCAATGAGCTGGGAGCCCAATTCAGGGCTCGATCCCAGAACCCTGGGATCATTTCCTGAGCTTAAGGCAGAAGCTTAATGACTGAGCCACCCAGGCACCCCCCATCCCCTCTTCCTTGGGGATTCTTGATCCCAACATCCAGATATTCTTCTTCTTTTTAGCTTGTCTGCCAATCAGCTGTGCATCATGTGTTTGTCACTGGTCTTGAGGGTCCTGATTCTCCTCAGATCTTCCAGTACTTGAAAGAAATTGCTGGATTATTTTTTGTTTTTGTTTTTTTTGTTTTTTTTTTTTATTTGACAGACAGAGATCACAAGTAAGCGGAGAGGCAGGCAGAGAGAGAGAGGAGGAAGCAGGCTCCCTGCTGAGCAGAGAGCCCAATGCGGGGCTTGATCCCAGGACGCTGAGATCATGACCTGAGCCGAAGGCAGAGGCTTAACCCACTGAGCCACCCAGGCGCCCCTGCTGGATTGTTTTTAAGGAAGGTGTACATGTGTGGTGGGATCAGTGATAATTATGGGTCTGCATTTACATGATCTCCTGGAGTCTCTGTTTCCTTTTGAGGAAAACCACAGCAATAATTTTACTGAAGTATTGAAAGAATTAAATAAGATAATGCATATGAAGGACTTAGAAAGGATCTTGGCAAAAAGTGAGGTTTCAGTAAATAGCAGTTCTCATAGTTGCCATCAACATCATCATCTTTATTATTATTGAAGAAAATAACAGACATCATGATTCTCATCCCAAAGCCTTCGGGATGTATATTTATTACTATGCAAATGCTGTAACGGGAAAAAATGTAGGACTGAGTGACTTGTTTAAAAAATATGTAACAGTCCCTTGTGATAAGACCTCCAATCTGCATATTAACTTCACAGCTGTAACACTATTAATTAAATCCTTTCCTTCAACATGTAAATGGCTTTTTTTGAAATACTTCTGCAGCTAGATTCTCCTGGTGTCCCTACTGTTCCCCCTAGGAGAACTTTATGCATCTTTGAAAGTCTCTAAGGCTGTTTTTCTGCCACAGTTTAAGATCACCCAGGGCACAATTAATAAGTTATTGCTACTTCTTCGGAGGTTGCAAGACTTGAAATCATTTTTTCCTCCCTAGGAATACACTCAGAATGTAAATACGAAAACTCAACTCATTTGCTATATTTAAAGAGACTGAAAAATAAGTTATGTTGAGAACCCAGGTTGTATTTTCTTTTTAATTCCAAAGAAATTGAAGCTAACGTCTTATGCCATGCTCCTGCTTACTTTAACGTGTACCAACTTTCAGCTAATATTTCTTCTAACCGCTTTTTCTCAAAAGGTGAGCGGAACTTACATGTTACGATCCTAGAGAATTTTGAGTGTGTCCCATTTTCTAGAATTCAGAATGCACACAAGCATAATTTAGGCAGAAAAATAAATGTAAACAGGTTCTATGAAGATCTTATTAATCATCTGCTTTGATCAGGGGCATTTCAAAACTTATAAAAAGGGTGGGGAAGAGAGATAGGTTTCCTCAAAAGGAAACCTACCGGGATGCCTGGGTGGCTCAGTTGGTTAAGTGGCTGCCTTCGGCTCAGGTCATGATCCCAGTGTCCTGGGATCGAGTCCCACATAGGGCTCCTTGCTCAGCAGTGAGCCTGCTTCTCCCTCTGCCTCTGCCTGCCACTCTCTCTGCCTGTGCTCGCTCCTGTGCTCTCTTTCTATCTGACAAATAAATAAATAAAATCTTTAAAAATAAATAAAAGGAAACCTACCTTCATTTTTCCCCGTCTATATCATGTTTTAACAACTGTACTTTTTCCATTGGGACCTGATTTGTAGGTATTTTGATTCTTAAGGAAATTTAAGCCATTTCCCTAATGGCAATAATAGCACTCTCTCTGGTTTTTGGTTTGGTTTGGTTTTGTTTTGGTGTATGTGTGTGTGTGTGTGTGTGTGTGTGTGTGTGTGTGTGTGTGTGTGT